>VSMD01033368.1:0-57065 GCA_008750895.1 Mirza zaza
TGAGACAGAGTCTCGCTTTATTGCCCAGGCTAGAGTGAGTGCCGTGGCGTCAGCCTAGCTCACAGCAACCTCAAACTCCTGGGCTCAAGCAATCCTGCTGCCTCAGCCTCCCAAGTAGCTGGGACTACAGGCATGTGCCACCATGCCCGGCTAATTTTTTTCTATATATATATTAGTTGGCCAATTAATTTCTTTCTATTTATAGTAGAGATGGAGTCTCGCTCTTGCTCAGGCTGGTCTCGAACTCCTGAGCTCAAATGATCCGCCCACGTCGGCCTCCCAGAGAGCTAGGATTACAGGCTTGAGCCACCGCGCCCAGCCTACATATCTTCTTTGAATAATTATTAAAAATATCCTTTGACTCACGTATTTAGAAAGTGAATGCTATGAACATCTTTAGAATTTTCTTTAATTTCATTTAATCTTCATCTGCCATATATAATTGGTCACTAAGTCCTGTCAGTTGTTTTTTCCAAGAAGTCTTTGAGATGTATCTCCTCTTCTTTATTCCCGTGGCCATTACCTTGGATTTAGCTTCCCTTCCTCCATACATGATCCCCACACCTTCCAGTCTGGCCATCTTTCTAACTGAACTAATTTTAGGTTCTCCCTGACATACTTAAGATGTAGAGACCAGCAGCATCAAGTTAATACAAGGATTACTGTGCCAGCAAAAGGCATGGCATTATTTATGGCTCAGACACCTCTCATTCCCCTAGACACCAAGCAAGAGGAATGTGGGCACAGGGCCACTGCCTTTCTTGGCTCTCATGTTGGGGCCTAAGCCTAACATGTCACTGTAGTATCTTCTCGATAAGCACTAGATAACCCACTGCTGTTGACACTCCCTGGTGAGTTACTAAATTGTGAGAGATAAT
Source organism: Mirza zaza (assembly GCA_008750895.1). Lineage (NCBI taxonomy): Eukaryota > Metazoa > Chordata > Mammalia > Primates > Cheirogaleidae > Mirza > Mirza zaza. The sequence goes on from VSMD01033368.1 coordinate 879, forward strand.
GAGAGTAGTTTGTTACTAATGTCAATCGAAGTGCTGAAATTTGCAAGATTTTAAACAATAAATTAGAATAGATTCAAAGTTATCTCAGTAACAACATCTCTATCTCACTTGCATTTCCATATGCTTTGTGAGTGCAAGAAAAAAGGATCCAATTGTAGCAAATGTGCCATCATTTGCACATAACCCCAAGCCTTGCCTCGTGTGTGTTATCACAGCCTGCAGCTTTCATGCCTTATGTGGGAATGTTGTTCACCATGGCTCTAGTGGAAAAATGTTGAGGATTGTTCTTCCATTCGTTTCCATAACTACTGCTGGTATATACTTGACTTCTTCAAGAATATAAGTATCTCCTTCAATTTTTACCCTTTTTTAAACTATGATAAAACTGGGACTTCAAGCACATATACCATTTTCCCCATAAGACTCTAAGTCAGACTGGCTTCTAGCTAAGACAAACAAGAAGAAAAGCATTTTACTCTTTTGAGGCTGCTGCTAAGAGGGTCTCTTAAGTCTTCCTTGCTCTTTGTGAATCTTATTATTGCTGTATTTTGTCTTTCCAGATATTCTTGGAGAACTTGGAACATGAAGACACTTTTGTATATCTGTCTGCAATTCAGGGTAAGTTAGTCCTGGTAAAGGACTTTGAGTCATGTTTGCGCAAAATCTCTACAGTCGTAGAGCCACACACTGCTGGTCAATTTATCCATCTTTCTGCCTGCTAGCTAGGACACTTTAAGTCATAATAATATTCCTGGAGGGTTCCTAAATGGTCACTGTAGAGTTTCAATGTCTTATAATGATGAAGTTTTTATTAATGTTTGTTTACCATTCTGTAGATCAAATTCCATTTTTTCTAATTCAAGGAGGAAAAGAATGGCTCACACATGAGCTCTTACTACGTTAACCTTTTATGTTACTTGACTACTGTCTGTTTGCACCTTTGCTCTCACTTTAAGCTCAAGGAATCTCAGGGTATTTAATAATATTTTTTCATCAAAATTTTTTTGCAATAATTTTATTTCTCTTTTTATGATTCTTTGTTGTTCTCCACATCTCCCATTAGTTTGTGGATTCCAAATCTAGAGAGCATGCAGAGAATTAGATGCCCTCCCCAGACATGGTGAGAAGTCAGAATTAACTCAGTTTCCCTGGTTCTGTCAGCGTGGAGTAGTTGCTAAGAGCTGCGGTTCTGGAGGCAGACCATGTGGGTGCACCGCCCCGTTCTCCCGATTCTCAGCTATATGGACTTTGGAAAATTACTTAATCCCTGGGAGCTTTAATTCCTTATCTCTGAAAAGGGGACGAAATGGGAATGTAAAATGGTATAGCCAATTTGGTAAACAGTCTGGAAATTCCTCTAAAAGATAAACATAGAGTTACCACTTGGCCCAACAATTCTTCTACTAGGTATATATTCAAGAGAAAGGGAAACATATGTCTACACAAAAACTTGTATGTGAATGTTCACAGCAGCATTATTCATAATAGCCAAAGATGGAAACTACCCATACATCCATCAGTTGATGAGTGGATAAACAAAATGTGGTATAGGTGCAGTGGAATATTATTCAGCTTTAAAAATTAATTAAGTACTGATACATGCTAAAACATGGATGAATCTTAGAAACATATTAAGTGAAAGACACTGGTCACAAAATACTACATTTTCTATGATTCCATTTATATGAAATGTTTAGGCAAAATTATAGAGACAGAAGTAAATTAGTGATTGCCTAGGGCTGGGGGTAAGGGAGTAATTGTTGGAGGGGATAGCTAAAGGGTATGGGATTTTTTTGGAGGGTGATGAAAATGTTCTGACATTGATTGTGATGGTTGTACAAATCTGTGAGTCTGCTAGGAATCATTGAGGTGTATACTTTAAGTGGGTGAATTATGTGGTATATGAATTATACCTAAATAAAGCTGTTACTAAACAAAATCATAAAATTTAATAAGGGAGAGGACTGAAACTGTCAGAGCCCAAGGAGATAGGATGACTAAATGTAACATGGTAGATGGGATCCTGGAACAGAAAAAGGACATTTAGATCCAGGAAATCCAAATAAATTATGGACTTTAGTTGGTAACAAAGTACCAATTAGTTCAATAGTTGTGACAAATATATCATACAAATGTAAGATGTAAGTAATAGGGGCAACTGGGTGTGGATTACAAGCAGTCCCCGAGTTACAGATGACCCAACTTATGGCATTCTGTATTTACAAATGGGTTCCCAGGGCTGCCAGAAGGATGATTTATAATTAAATAATTAATAATTCAGAAACTAGTTCCTTCCATGCATGTAAACAAACCTGCATGGAGTAAGTGGTTCGTTGGTGCAGCATCTTTCTACTAATGGCTAGTCCCATAGATAGATAGAGGAGCAACCGATAGAAACACTAGAACATGAAGAATCAGAAGATCCAGAGCCAAGAAAGTTTATGACAAAGGAATTAGCTAAAGCCTTTTGTGTCATTGAAGCAGGATTTGCTAAGCTTGAGGAGCAAGATCCTAACATTGAGCAGTTTACAAAGGTTTACCATGCAGTTAGTGAGAACATCAGCTGCTGTAAGGCCATTTATGATGAAAAAAAGAAAAAGGCTGTGCAAATAACCCTAGCTACCTTTTTTAAGAAACTGACCTCAGTGGTGAGCTCCGTCCTCCAGCGACAGAATCAGATCCTGATCCCCCAGCTCCTGCTCCAACCTCTCCAGCACCATCTCCATCATCATCTTCCGATTAATGTTAGCTACCTTCTTGCCTCCAAAATGCCCCTTCCAGTAAGCAAGACATTGATGCAGCATTAGGTGTTAACCTTTAATATTCATTTTTGAAATTTCTCATATTCCTATATAAACTTTTTTTTTTTTGGTGAGCTAGGGTCTTGCTCCGTTTCCTGAACGAAAGTGCGGTGGCATCATCATAGCTCACTGCAACCTCAAACTACGGGCTCAAGCAATACTCCTGCCTCAGCTTCCCGAGTAGTTGGGATGACAGGCACACTCCATCACACCTGGCTGATTTTTCTATTTTTTGTGGAGACAGGGCCTCACTCTTGCCTGGCCTCAAACGATCCTCCTGCCTCAGACTCCCAAAGTGCTAGGATTACAGGCATGAGCCATTGTGCCTGGCCTAAATGTTCTGTATAAGTTTGTTTTTATGTTCTGTTTGCTTGAATTGAAAGAAAGAGCACAATAGTTTCTGTAACTTATTATTACAGTACAGGAGTATTATTATTATTACAGTATTATACTGTATTATTATTGTTATTGTTATTACCATATGTGCACTCTTCATCAAGGATCTGAGTTCCTTACAGATCCAACCTAAAGACGTTCTTAGGAACCTATGTCATCCGTAACCCCGGACTGCCTGTATATGGAAACTCTCTGTATTATCTTCTCAATAATTTTGTAATCTATGATAAAAAGTTTATATATAAAAGGGGGGCTGATATTAGGATTAAATGAGCTAAAACCTTGAAAGTGCTTAGCACATAGTGATCAATGATCAATACATGTTAGCAGATATTATTTTAGTGTTGTCATCATAATCGTCACTATTACTTCTACTGTGAGATTACTAGGCAATAATGTAGCGATCTGTGTAACATCTCAAATCTAAAGCTTGAGTAGGCTAATTCTATCAGTGAGTCATTGCTGTTTAACAAACTACCCCAACAGTCAGTGGTGTAAAAAACATCAGCCATTTATTATCACTCACATATCTGTAGACCAGTAAGGTTCTTGGCTGGGCTTGGTTAGGCAGCTCTGCTTCTCACTGCAGGTTAGCAGGCCAGCTGCAGTGGTTCTGCTGTATGTGGGCCTGATCCTCCCTGGACCAGCAGCATACCAAGGCATGTATTCTCATGGTGATGGCAGAAGTGTTAGAAAGAAGGGTACACCAGAGGCTTCCGTAGTCCTAAGCTTGGAGCAGCATCTGTCACTTCTGCCTTACTCTGTTAGCTACAGCAAGTCACGTGGCCCAACTCAAAAGTCTAAGGAGTGGAGAAATATGCTCTCTTGCTTCAGTGGGACAAACTGCCAAGTCACATAGCAAAGAGCATGGCTGTAGGGAGGGGTAAAGAATTGACACCAGTAATACAGTTCTTCACACTGATGTGTTCTGTTTACTTTCCAAAGGCAGGGTTCTCACTGGGCACAGAGGCACGTGCAGTTCTTACTGGCTAGTTCTTTCTGGGTTTAATTTGGGGTATGCTCTATACAAACTTAGTATTTGAAGCTTAAGAGAGCAGGCAGAGAGGAAAGCAAACAGTGATGAAGGCCTGGGCCTTGGGATTCTTTCTTTATTCAACAAGCATCTATCGTATACCTTCTGTATACAAAACACTTTAGCTTAACTGTTGTGATTAGGTTAAAAAGCAAGAAGAGAATTCTTCAAAGGAGACAAAGTGACCACCCAAAAGAGGTAAAAGGACAACTAGGTAAAAGCATAATCCCTAAGATTAAAGGGTTTTAAGAGAGAAAATATTACCTGCCCTGAGAGGTTGAAGAGGTCAGTAATTGAGAGGGGCTCACAGGACCCAGGACCATATGGCCATGAGTGATACTCAGATAAAATCAATGAAGCAAGAACCTCCTATGCCTATAATTAGTAAGTCTCAGAAAATAAGTCATCCTGCACTTTTCCCAAGAAACTAGAATACTATCAAGGAGATGTTTCTCACTGATTTTTTTTTTAGGACTGGGTTTTCGAAAAGTGGTGGCATGTCATTCTCATTTGGCAACATTGCTGTTTGGAATAAACGCCTTAGCTGATTAACCCATGGAGCTCATTAGCCTCTAGGGTCTGCTATAAAATCGCAACTGTTGGTGTTGTGTTTGTTTTTAGTAATTTTAATTGGTGTGCAAATCAGTTAGTAGCTAATTTGACAATGAAGAACATGAGAGGTAGAGGCATAATTTCTGTTCGTAGCTCCCCCAGATAGACAAGTTTGAACTAATTGATGTTTTTGGTGTTTGTACCATGCATTTAAAAGCCAAGGCCTTAGGTGAATTTCCCATTAAAAAAGAAAAGAAATGAATTTTCCCACCTGCATCACCAATGTAGTTTGCCCAGGCCGAAAGCACTCCTGGAACAAAGCCATTCTGGACTCCCAGGCAGACAAGACCAGCCACTTGTCCTGTAGTACAAGGGATGCCTGGCTGTGGTTTGAGTAGCATGTAGTTGTGGGGACTGTGTGTGTTTAAAGTTTTCCTTTTCTAGGCTGACTAAATGGCTCTGTGTGAAAGTTGCAGTATATTTTTTGCTTAATTAATCGATATTTTGGATTTCTTTTATAAATTTTCACCAACTCTGTAGTCTAGGCAGAGACTAGAGGAGAATTAAATAAACAGGTATTTATTGATGCCCGACTTAGGAATTTCTGATGTATATACTATCTGTTCATCACAACAATCTAAGAAGTAAATGCCCTATGAATTAAATGTTAATCTTATGAAAAACTGTGTGTGTATCTGTTTCTTCCTACTGAGAATGTGGTGATTGACTTAGTTGTTCTAGCAGGTGCTTCCAGGTTCTTAGTAGCAACTTCTTCAATTAGAGGATTAGATACAACGTTGTTGAGTTCCTTCCAGTTACCATAAAGAGTTTACAGATAAGAGGGCGTAGTCTTAAACAGACCAAGATTAAATGTCTCCCTTTTTTTTTAAGTCCTTGTATATTCTTTTTTCATTGTTTTTACCATTATTATACAAGTAATTCATTCTCATTGTTTTTTTGAAAATTTCAGTGACAAGTATGTAAGGTAAAAGGTAGAAGTTCTTCTCTTTTCCAAAATGGGAATTAAAATGTGTCCTTGAGAGTCACATAATGTATATTATATGTGTGGGTACCTTTCACATTACAATTTTCAGATAGATGTTCAGTAATAAATGTGATCAATAAATGGCTATTCTTTAATAAGGTATTATAGCCAGATTTTTTTTTTTTTTCTGCTATGTGTCCTCTCAGTCACTTTTCAGCTATTTAAAGGGTATTTTGAAAGCAACAGTTGCATTTGGGGGATCCAAATGATCCCTCTGAGTGTCAAAAGGATCTTTGGATAAAACTACCAGGCTCATTAAAAAAACAAAAACAAAAAAAACCCACTTGGGCTCTGAGCCAAGCATGGGAGGTGAAAGTATGCCAGTGTGTGTAGAGTGAAGAGAATCTAGACATCTTGACAGGCCCAAACAAATCACACTAGCTCTTCCACCCTCTTCCTTTCAGAAAAGAGTTTTCATTTCTGGCAAAAAAAAAAAAAAAAAAAAAAAAGCCAAGGGGAGGGAAGGCAAAAGGCCCGGAAGGGGGAAGGTAGATACAAGATGAAATTGTTTTTACAGAGTTTCAAACTGAGCAGGACTACGAGTCTTAACTTGTCAGGCATTGAACTCTCTATTTCATTTTCAGATTTCTACCTCAAATAAAGTTGAGAAACCATTAACTGAAAATAATTCTATCTCTTGAAGGATCATATAATTGCATCTGGCATTGAAATTTGGAATGCAGTCCTGTGAAATTCATCGTCTCCATTTATGTCCTGGAAATAGGAAGATTTCTTTTATGTCCTGACCTGGTTTCTATATTACGTAATTAACAAATGAGCATTTACTGAATGTATCTCATATGTGCTATCTCAGTAAATTCTTGACGTAGTTCTGGGAAGTAGACATTATCCCTATTTTTTTAAACCTCTCATTTGATATATAATTTACATACCTAAAATCTACCCAATTAAAATGTGTAAGTCAATAGTTGTTAGTATATTTAAAGAGTTGTGCAACTATCACCACTATCTAATTTTGGAACATTTTTATCATCTCATACCCATTATCAGTCACTTCCCATTCCTCGTTCCCCCAGCCCTTGGCAAACACTGATCTATTTTTTGTCTTTATGGATTTGTCTATTTTAGACGTTTCATATAAATGGACCACGAGGACAATTCGAACAAAAGTTTGTGTTAGATTTGTACCCCCATGATATACCAAAATAAAAAAAAAAAAGTTTGTGTTAGGAATACTGTCCAAGTTGTCCACTAGATGGACTAAAAGGATTTTTAGGTCAGGTTTTGTCAAATTACTTATAGCAGATATTGATTATGAAATTTTGATGATAGCATTATCTTTCATTATCAAATGAAAAAAGTACCAGTAAGAGGGGTAAGAGTCTCATTATGATATGGGGTCTTATTTTGACAAAATAAGCTGTTTGCAGAATGGAAAACAGCCAACTTTTCATCTGGTTTGTAGTGTGAATGTCTCTGCTTATGGTATCAGGTAGTTTGGTGAACTTTCTGAGTGGCCTATACATCAGGCATAAGACTTGTTTTTTAAAATTTATCTAGTTTTAACTTATAAGGCTTTAGAAACAGTAGTTCCTATTTTAGTAATTTTTATGGAAGAAAATTGGATTGTGGGAACTTAGAAGAATTTAGGACTTAGTCTAATCTATAGGCAGATAACAAGAACTCAAAACAAAATGTACAGAGTTATAATCTAATAAAGGTGTATTATAGCTTTTTTTTTAGAAACATAAGTTTTTTTTTTATATTGATCATATAGGAATATTAAATTTAAAAACCTATTGAAACTAGGAAGCCAGACCAAGGCAGACTTTAGGTTTTATTTATAGTCTTATAGTTTCTGGGCCTGCCAGAAAGTGACAGTTTTTATTTACTCACTGTAAGGCTGGGAACCCTTGAAGTCAGGCATTTTATGTATATTTTTAAATATGACATTTTAGTCAAAGCCTTGGTAATATAACCAATATTTTTAATTGCATTTTTCTATAAAGAGAGAGCAAATTTTATTGGACTTATGTAAATAACCATATTGTCATAAGCATATTTAGAAATAGTGTTTAAATTTTAGAGGAATTAAGTAAGGAGAAAAAAACTGAAATGTTTTTGTCTTTGTTTACGAAGGTACACTTTATCAAATTGTTGGAAATTATGGATTGCTTAAAAGAGAATTTTTTTTTAATTCTAGAAGATAAAACATTTGAGTAAAGAACTAACAATGTTTTAAATAAAAGTTATTAAAACATTATCTTTATTAGTTACTTAGTCTCATGTAATTAACTTCTTTATCAATTTGATTGTAAATATTTTTAGAGAAGAATTTAAAATAGTAACTGTGTGGCTAGGTGTGGTGGCTCACACCTGTAATCCCAGCACTTTGGGAGGCCAAGGTGGAAGAATTGCTTGAGGCCAAGAATTTAAGACCAGCCCAGGCGACACTCTGTCTCTACAAAAAAATTTTTTTAAAAAAATTAGCTGAGTGTGGTGACACACACTTGTAGTCCTAGCTACGTTGGAAGGTTGAGGCAGGAGGATTGCTTGACCCCAAATTCAAGGCTGCAGTGAGCTACAATTGGCTCCAGCATGGGTGACAGAGCCAGACACTCTCTCTCTGTCTCTAAAAAATAAAATAAAACAAAACAATAACTGTGGATGACAAAAACTTAGAATAGCCATGGTCAAAAAATTGACAGAAGTTTATAATTGATAAGGAAATTTAGTTATTTTTATTATATGTAGCATTTTAAGGTAACTACTAGAATTTTGACTCATAACGGATTTTTATGAATTTATGTAATTTTTGAAACATTTCTATCAACAATGTATCTATAAATGTAACTAGAAGAAGATCTAGTATCACTTACTATTTGACAATGTTTTTAAATATAATTTTCCAAAGAAATCTAATCATTTAACATTTTTCAAAGAAGAGAGATGTATCTTTTGCGGCTTTTTGGGGAGCCAACTAGAAAATCTTGGAGTTAATTTTAGGTCAAAAAGACTTGGTTTGATTTTGAGGAAGACTTCATTACAGATGTTAAAAGGCTCAAAACACTTGATCAAAATAGAATTACAGGTTAATGTCAAATAATAGTAATTTGTTTAACCAGAGTGATAATCAGAAGACTTTAAAAGCAATATAGAAATTTACATGTATGTAAAAACCTTAACCCTTTTAAAGCTCAGTTTTTTTAAGTAATCAAAAACCTAATAGAGGCAATGCAGAAAATTATCTTGATAAAAATGTAAAATGTTTTTTGTCATAGGAAGCACATTTAAATAACATGGAAGTTGAACTTGATGAAGAGGTTACTTGAATTTAATCAGACACAGGAAGAATGTGTCTAAGGTTATAAGTATAACAATTTACATACATCAAAGCAAGCCAAGAGTATAGAATCAAATTGTATTGGAGGAAAACATTGGTTTTCTAGACCTTTAAGAAAAACATTTTGGTATCAGGCCTTAAGAGCAGAGGTAGAACCACAGAAAAAATTCACAGGAGCTAATGACAAAGTTGAAGGAGAGAATTACTGTCTTTTTATGGGTAGAAAAAGCTGAAGGCAATGATGTATGATCTGAAAAATCACATGTTGTGAGATACAGAAAAAGTTGAACCTCTGAGATATGAATGTGAGAAATTTTAAAATGAAAAATATACCTCAAGAAATGGAATTACTGGCCGGGTGCGGTGGCTCAAGCCTGTAATCCTAGCTCTCTGGGAGGCCGAGGTGGGCAGATCCTTTGAGCTCAGGAGTTCGAGACCAGCCTGAGCAAGAGCGAGACCCCATCTCTACTATAAATAGAAAGAAATTAATTGGCCAACTAATATATATAGAAAAAATTAGCCGGGCATGGTGGCACATGCCTGTAGTCCCAGCTACTTGGGAGGCTGAGGCAGCAGGATTGCTTGAGCCCAGGAGTTTGAGGTTGCTGTGAGCTAGGCTGACGCCACGGCACTCACTCTAGCCTGGGCAATAAAGTGAGACTCTGTCTCAAAAAAAAAAAAAAAAGAAATGGAATTACTATTTTAAATGAAGAGGACAGCATTTTTGACCCAAAACTAGGGAATTAAATCAATTTCAGGAAGAAATGGCAGAAACAGAAATTCTCTGTAATTTAGAAGATAGCTGTTAAAGAGACACATTTTAGAATTAAAAATTAAAACCTCTTATAATCTTATTAAGAGCACATTAATATTTCAAGAAAACCTTGTTTTAAATACAGAGGGCCAGATTCTGGTACTATATCAGCATACTCCTGACACTAATGTTTAATTTTTAGAAAAATACATAAATAATTTAAAAAAATCTCAGGCAGCCTAATCACACATAAAACTTTTTTTACAAGGCCCAATTTTTATGAATCTTTTGGACTGGTTTAGTTTTTTTTATCAGTTTTTAAAACCCATAGTCTTATAATTTTTTTAAACTAATTTTATAGCCTATTAGATATCAAGTGATTACAAATTAAATGCATGGATATTTTGTTGCTAACTCAGAAGATATAGCTGTTTTATTAAATTAACAATATCAAATCAATCTTATTTATCAAAGAACTGCATAAAGATCATTTTGGTATAGCCTGGGTATTTAGCTTTATGACATTAAAACAGTTAGCAGAGGGAAATATAAAACTCACCAATAAACCAGGTAAAAATTTATATTGGCAATTTTAAAGACATTTTAATTTAATTTTATTTTTAGAGACAGGGTCTCACTCTTTCATCCAAGCTGGAGTGCAGTGGCACAATTATAGCACACTGTAACCTTAAAGTCCTAGACTCAAGGGACCCTCCTGCCTCAGCCTCCCGAGTAGCTGGGACTATAGGTATGTGCCACCATGCCTGGCTAAGTTTTTCTATTTTTAGTAGAGATGGTGATCTCGCTTTTGCTCAGGCTGGTCTTGAACTCCTGACCTCAAGCAATCCTCCCGCCACAGCCTCTCTAGTAGCTGGGACTACAGGCACGGGACACCAGGCCTGGCTAATTTAAAAAAAAAATTTTTTTTTTTTTTTTTACAGACAGCATCTCACTGTGTTGCCCAGGCTGGACTCTAACTCCTGGCCTCAAGCAGTCATCTCACCTTGGCCTCACAAAGTGTTGCGATTATAGGCATGGCCACTGTGTCTGACTTTAATTTTATTTTATTAATAATTTTGAAACCAATTAATTTATCCAAAATTTATTTAAGTGATGTGAACTAAAAAAAATGGGGGTTAATTATATATTTTAATGAGCTCACATTTATTTAAATGAAAAAATGTTTAAGGGATTTTGGGCCAACTATATCAGATATTATGTAGATATAACATGCAACATATACTATTATGTGTGTAATATATGTAAAAACAAATGCAAATATATATAAAGATCTTGTTGCTTTATTTTAGAATTCTAGTCATGAGATAGTAAAATATGAACTTATAAAAAATAGGTGAATATAAATTTTTTGACAAATTAGGATAAGGCTAAACTTAAAATTTTTTTTAATAAGCAATTTTATAAAGGCTGTGAACCAAATTTAGGATAATGCAGTTAGAGTAATTTACCAATATATTAGATTAGAAAAGAATAGATGAGGCTGGGTGCGGTGGCTCATGCCTGCAATCCTAGCACTCTGGGAGGCCGAGGCGGGCGGATCGCTAAAGGGCAAGAGTTCAAAACCAGCCTGAGCAAGAGCGAGACCCCGTCTCTATTAAAAATAGAAATTAATTGGACAACTAAAAATATATAGAAAAAATTAGCCAGGCATGGTGGCGCATGCCTGTAGTCTCAGCTACTGGGAGGCTGAGGCAGAAGGACTGCTTGAGCCCAGGAGTTTGAGGTTGCTGTGAGCTAGGCTGATGCCATAGCACTGTAGCCAGGGCAACAGAGTGAGACTCTGTCTCAAAAAAGAAAAAAAAGAAGGAAAAGAATAGATGACTGTAAAAATGTATCTTAATATCTGAAGGGCCCCAAAATATAAGAGTTATTTTAATAAGCTCTGTACAGTATTTTCTTGGTCTCAACTTTTTGTCCATGAAGATAAGAATGTTGTCATTCTTAGCCAGAAGCAGTGGCTCATGCTTGTAATCCTGGCACTTGGGGAGGCCAAGGTGGGAAGATCACTTGAAGTCAGGAGTTCAAAACCAGCCTGGGCAACATAGTGAGACCTCCATCTCTACAAAAAATAGAAAAATTAGCTAGGTGGTGCATGCCTATAGTCCCAGCTACTCAGGAGGCTAGGGCAGGAAGATTGCTTGAGCCCAAGAGTTGAGGTTGCAGTGAGCTATGATAATGCCACTGGACTCTAGCCCGGGCAACAGAGTGAGACTCTGTCTCAAAAAAAAAGAAGAGAGTATTGTCATTCCTTTTAGTAAAGAGAGGGGATCTTTTATATGGGTATTCAATTTCTTTTAAGAAACAGCATAAAGGTCAAAGTGGGTTTTTTAATATCTGCTGGTTTTTAAGTGTTTTTACTCAAATAGTCAGTATACCAGAATAGCTGAGGAGTTTTGGAAAAAGAGAGTTTAACTTAGAGAAGGATAAAAAGGAGGAATTGTAAGAAGGGGAGGGAAAAGCTCCAGAGAAGAGTCTCAGCTAACTTTGGGACAGTATTGTGTAGCAAGGCAGTCTTAGTGTCCTGAATGTTGGTTTGTTTTTTTTCTTTCTTTGAGACATGAGTCTTGTTTGGAGTGTATGATTTTATAGCTGCAGTCTTTTAGTTTAGTTTTAAGAACAACAGACTGTTTGAATGATCCCTGTAATGTTTGAACATGTTACCAGCTGAAGTCCCAGAAAATATCTTGGCATGTGCTATAGTTTGGATATGATTGGTTTGTCATCACCAAATCTCATGTTGAAATTTGATCCCCATTGTTGGAGGTGGGGCCCCTGCGGAAGCAGATTCCTCTTGAATAGATTAATGCCCTCTCTGGGAATGGGGATGAGTTCTCACTCTATTAGTTCCCTCAAGAGCTAGTTATTTTGAAAAGCCTGGTACCTCCCTCCTTGCTCTCTTGCTTACTCTCTGGCTGTGTAACCTTCATACATGCCAGCTCCCTTTGCTTTGTGCCATGAGTGGAAGCAGCCTGAGGCCCTCACCAGATGCCCAGTGTTGAGCTTTTCCAGACATCAGAATCATGAACCAGATAAATCTTTTTTCTTTATAAATTACCCAGCCTCAGGTATTCCTGTATAGCAACACAAACCATGCTGAGACAGCATGTCTGTGAACTTTGAGAGCCCATTTGTAATTAAATTTAAAATTATCTAGGTGATTTGTCTTAATGTTGAATATACCAAAGTCAATTAAACACAAGTGCTGAATATACAAAAGTCAATTAAACACAAGTGCTAACAAAATAAAGTACGTACTTAGAAGAACCATAAACCACCTTTTCCAGCTGAAGGGAAAAAGAAAAATCTCTTCACCAGTGCCTCAACCCAAAGGGAAAAAAAAAATCTCTTCACCCATACCTCCCAGCTGAGGTCTGCCAGGAGGTAGAGTCCTTTCCCAACAGGAGATTTCCCAACCAGAGGGGAAAAGATCCCTCTCAGACAGGAGGGGGGGAAGATCCCTCTAAACAAATCCCAAATGAGGCAGAACATGACCAAAATCAGAGTTCAGTCCAAGAGACTCACCAGGAGGAAAAGAAGCAACTCACAGAAGTGGGGGGCTTGGAGGCCCCCAGTGTGTGTACCTCATGCCATAGTTCTAAGGGCTGGTGATTTTTCTCTGAGGATGAATGGGCTTTGGAATCACACTTCTGACACCGAGTATGTCAAAGTCAAATAAAATATAGAAACAAATCTCTTAAGTTTAAAATGTTTTACTTGGAAAGCAAGAATTGCAATTTGGGGCATACACACAGAACAAGTGGTCTTTGGTATGTCTGAAGAACAAAGAGAAAGTTGGAGGCGTTATAAAAAGGAGAAATGTTACATATTGTTCTGAAAGAAAGTTCATTGACACTAGTAAAGTTTTGGGAAGCTAGCAAGCTCTGATTGGTGAGTGAGGGCAATTGGTGGGTAAAACTAGTCTTAGAGTCACGCAGGTTGTTTCAGTAGCTATTAGATAAAACTGGTTTTAGGTTACCGCAGGCAGATTCATCAGCTAGGGTTGTAGAGAATTATATTTTGAGAGTAATGTTACATGTTCTGAATGCTTTTTTTCCCCTTGTCTCTTGACTCTATTGTAGTTCCGTATAATAAGAATGACCCAATTCATATGATCAACTTTCACAGAGCCATCCTAATGGGTGTGAAGTGGTGTCATACTGTGAATTGCATTTCTCTAATGACTGATAATGTTGAGCATCTTTTTTATGAGCTTATTGTCCATTTGTAAATCATCTTTAGAGAAATGTCTATTCAGATTTTATGCCTACTTTTTAATTGGATTATTTGTCTTTTTATCATTGAGTTATAACAGTTTTTAAATATATTTTGGAGACAAGTCTTTTATCAAATATGTGATGTGTAGATATTTTCTGCCATCCTTTGGATTGTCTTTCTTTTACATAATGGTATCATTTGAAGCACAAAAGCTTTTACTTTTGTTGGCGTCTAATTTCTCTTTCATTGCTTGTACTTTTGGTTTCATTTCTAAGAAATCATGACCTATCCCAAGATAATGAAGATTTATTTCTGTGTTTTCTTCCAAGAGTTTTATAGGTTTAACTCTTACGGTTAGGTCTGTGATCCATTTTGAGTCAATTTTGGGGTATGGTGTGAGATATCTTCATTTTATAGCTAAAGATTCTGAGACTTAGGTTAAGTCTTTTTTCCAAGATTACATAGCAAGTAATTTGAGCCTTGTTCTTGGCCACTAAATTTTATTTTTTCCCTCTAGTATATTGTATTATTTTTCTTGAACTTTTCACATAATGTTAGAAATTGGCCCTACTGTTATGTTTTTAAAATAAAAAGATGTATTATGATTTTGATTGTCAATAATTATTAAAATTGAATGCTTAATCATATAGAAATTATTTATTCTGTCAACAAACCTGAAATGTAGTAAGAATAGATATTATTATAATTCTTCTTTTATAAATGAGGAATTGAGTTGCCCACAGTCACAAAAATTGGGAGAATGGTGGAACTGGAACCACCCTCTTTTGCAGGGATTCCCAGTCTCTTGTACCTTATTTTACTACAGTCCAGGTGATATATGGTGTCTCCTTTCCCTCTCCCAAGTTAGAGATTGCATTTCAAAGTACAGAACACATGAGTTTTACACTAGCTTCATTTTTGGAATATTTGTCCAGTGGTTTCCTCTATCAATCAAAGATTGATACATTCAAATTGCATCAGAATATTTAGCAGTTTAGTACTTTCCCATGTAAGAAAAAGATGAACTGGCTACTTCATTGTTAGTTATTTTTTTTTTACTTTCCAAGATTTTCCTGGATGTAAGGGAAATGGTAGTTAGTAATATAGAAATTAGCATGCATTGGGTGTCTATTATGTGCCAGTGACAGCAACCCTGCAAGTTTGGAATTATTATCCCCATTTTACAGATGAGGGAACTGAGGCTCATGGAGGTTAACTGGTCCAAAGTGGCACAGATACTAAGTGACAGCATCAGGATTTGAATTTAATTCTCTCTGCTTCTGATGACTATGCTCTTGCCACAGGGAAGAATAATGAATCATAATGCCCACATTGTTCCTGTTTCCAGGTATAAGAGATGAGTTTCCTCATAGGCGTAGGTATAGGAGAACCAGGCCTGCCTGTGGAAAATGGTTTCACTATAAATCAATCCTTTGTATGACTTAATAAATATGCTGATCTCATACTTACTTGATTTTTGTTTTGTTTTGCTTATTTGGCAATGTGTCAAGTGTTAATTTTTAAGCAATTTCTGTGTGTATCTTTGAAACTCATGTTCCACTGTGGACTCTGTGTATGTGTTACCTCACACACTGCCCACTCTTCTTCCTGCTGGTGGTCATTAATGTTTCAGTACTGAGGATATCAGCATTGTTTTAGGAGCATTGGGAAAGAGGCTTCAGAAATCAATCCTCGGATTTATGCAGTTTCCTGAAAGTGTGAGTGAGGTGAACATACAGCTTTCTGGATAGAACTTTTGAGACTTGTGTGTCTTTTATTTATTTTTGTTTTTTGTCTTTTTTAAAATTCTGAGATTTGTATTTCTGATGCCAATAAGTGACATTTAAAAATAACTTACTTAATAATACAAATGATGAGGCTATAGAAAAATCAGAACCCTCATACATTGCTGGTGGAAACATAAAATTGTGCCATTACTTTGAAAAATAGTCTGGCTGTTCTCAAAAGGCTAAACATAGTTATCATATGAACCACTACTTCCACTCCTAGGTATATTCCCAATAGAAATAAAAACATATGTCCACACAAAAGCTTAAATATAAGCATTATTCATAATAGCCAAAAAGTAGAAACAACCTAAATATACATCACCTGATGAATGGATAAATAAAATCTCATATATCTATGCCATGGAATATTATTTGGCAATAAAAAGGAATGCAGTACTGATTTATACTACAACATGGATGAACCTTAAAAACATGATAAGTGAAAGCAGCCACATATAAAGGATATATATTATATGAGTCCATTTATAAAGAAATGTCCAGAATAGGCAAATTTGTAGATAAAGAAAATAGTGTAATAGTTGCTAAGAGAATGGGGGGACAGAGGAATGGGGAGTGACTGCTAATGGATATGAGGTTTCTTTTTGAGGACATGAAAATGTTTGGGAATTAGATAGTGGTGATCATTGTACAACCTTATAAATACACTAAAAGTAACTTAATTATATACTTTATAAAACAAAAAAATGAACTTAAATTAAGAACAGTAGTTTTTCATGGAGCCCTTAGGACTGTGAAAGGATGGATGGGTAGGATGTAGACATTAGAGGTTGGGTGGGAGGGTTGAGGTCGAAGGAAAAATCAAAGGGAGGAAGATGTTCAAGAGCGGATCAAATATAAAGGAGGATCAGCAGCTCAAGTTGTTAGCAGAGCAAAGTGGGCATGAAGGTGAGGAATATGATTGGGCTGGAAGGTGGAAGCTGCTGGAACGCCAGGTCAACGCATCTGGGCTTTTCTGTGTGGGCTCTAGGGAGCCTTTGCTGTTACCAGCCCACCAGTAATGTCTTGGTGATGGGCCTCCTAGATTTCAGAGTGGCATGGTCATTTATGGATGGTTATGACTCATATTTCCTTGGCTCCTATTTTCACTCATGATTTATTAAGTACCACCTATATATCAGATATAACTTTAATTTACTCCTCACCCCAATCCCATGAGAGTCAGTATCTTCATCTCCCATTTTTCAGACACAGAAACCAAGGTCCAGAGGCTGTTACTTGGCCAACTAACAAGTGATGGAGTCTGGATTCAACTCCACAGCCAAGACCCTTACACTATTCTGTACTTCCCTCCTCTCTCCATTTCATTTTCTCACCTTTCTCAAAACTCCATGGCCTCTGCTCTTGCAGACAGTGGAGTTAAGCCACGGAACCAGCAGATCTTGACATTTTCTGGGAGGCAATTAAATACTTCTTAATTTCATGGTTTCCAGGGCTCGTTTCAAATCCTTCACCTCCTATTCAAGTAGACTAGCTGTCACAAAGGCAGCACTTATGACCAAGAAGGCAACTGTGAGATAACCTTGGGGTAAAGGGATGATTGCTTAAATGTCTACTTTATAAGGTATTAAGAGGGTCTTGGCCGGGTGTGGTGGCTCATACCTATAATCCTAGCACTCTGGGAGGCTGAGGCGGGCAGATCACTCGAGGTCAGGAGTTCGAAACCAGCCTGAGCGAGACCCCATCTCTACTAAAAAAAATAGAAATTAATTGACCAACTAAAAATATATATACAAAAAATTAGCCGGGCATGGTGGCTCATGCCTATAGTCCCAGCTACTTGGGAGGCTGAGGCAGAAGGATCCCTTGAGCCCAGGAGTTTGAGGTTGCTGTGAGCTAGGCTGACGCCACGGCACTCACTCTAGCCTGGGCAACAAAGTGAGACTCTGTCTCCAAAAAAAAAGAAGGTCTCCATGCCTTCCCTATAGAACAGCTATTTAAATTTTGCCCTGGAGCCACCGTTTCTTTAATAAAGTTAGAATTTGAAGACAAGTTAGGTGGATGAGAGAGCTCCGAAGTAAAATAGCAAGTTACTCTTTAGACTTATCTTTAAGCACAGCATCGCGTACTCTCCAAGGAATCCATCCAGCTCGCTGAGCTACATTGAGTGTTCAGCTGGAGGGGATGTTAATGAGAGGAAGGGTTGTTACCCAGAGTTCAGTACTCGTCCCCAAGGCTGAATCAGTAAAAATGGAGAATGAAGACAAGTGGTTTGAGGAAAAGAAAAGAGAAGTTTATTAATTTGCCAGCAAATGAGGAAGACAGTAGACTAGCCTCTCAAAAGACCACCATCCTCTCTTTAAGCAGAAAAACAGGGCTTTTTAAAAGGGGATTTTTCAGAGGTTGGGCTGGGGGCTATGTGACCTGTGTCGCATGTCATGGCTTCAAGATATTGTTGTTTCACTGTAATTGGTGGTTTCCGTGGACCTTATCTCTGGTGGGGATGATCTTGTGACCCTTGAACAATTCTGTTGAGCCATCTATGGTTTAAGATACTAGGAAAAAAAACAGTAAACATTTTTTTGCCCCTTTGATTGCTGGCCTCAGAAAGGAAAGCAGGTTTTGATTCCCAAAAAAGGTGGGGGGTTTTAAAGAGACAACTTGTCTCTTTTTGTTCCCCTTTTTCAGACCTTTACCTCTGTTACAGGGTACCCTGCTTTTGCTTTTCCCTCCCAAGCTTAAAGGGCAAGCAGCCTACATTACCCTTCATTTCAAATACAAATTAAAATTTTTAAATCTCACCAGAAGTGATTAAGACGATCACCAAAGGTGTTCACACACATAATAAGCCCACTTATATTTTTTATTAACCCTGACATGGTTCCTTTTTTTGCTGAATCATATATTTAACAATTTTTACTGAATGAAGCATCAATTTCCCCCTCTCTTGTCATGTTGAGATCTTGGACAATGGTGGGAAAGTATACTTAAATGGTGTCTGTACAGTTTTGGCAATTCTTTTTTAGATTTTTATAGTTGGTTTTGCTTCCTGACCTTAAGGTATACCTGCTGTCCCTAAGGAGGCTTGAAATTTGGGAATGAATTGACCCTAAGGGCATGAATCACAGACATTGAGCTACCAAAGACCTGATTAGGTCATCTCTCCTGTCCACCTGCCAGGGCATGTTTGCCGAGGTTTTCTTTCTTAGGAGAAGGCTGTTTGTTTTGGAAGTTCTTTTGTACTTTGTGTTCAATTTTTTTTTTGAGACAGAGTCTTACTCTTTCACCTGGAGTAGAGTGCAGTGGCATCATCATAGCTTACTACAACTTCAAACTCCTGGGCTGATCTTGAACTCCTAAGCTCAAGCAATCCTCCTACCTCGGCCTCCCAGAGTGCTGGATTACAGGCATGAACCACTGGGCCTGGCCAGTGTGTCCATTATCGATAACATGACTTTAGACAGGAACAAAAAGAGAATTGTAAAATATTATCTTTGGCCATTGAGTTTTTTACTTAATGGTTTAAATTGTTTACTCAGGCCGAGCGTGGTGGCTCACGCCTGTAATCCTAGCACTCTGGGAGGCCGAGGCGGGTGGATTGCTTGAGGTCAGGAGTTCGAAACCAGCCTGAGCAAGAGCGAGACCCTGTCTCTACTAAAATTAGAAAGAAATTAATTGGCCAACTAATATATATAGAAAAAATTGGCCGGGCATGGTGGCGCATGCCTGTAGTCCCAGCCACTTGGGAAGCTGAGGCAGCAGGATTGCTTCAGCCCAGGAGTTTGAGGTTGCTGTGAGCTAGGCTGACGCCATGGCACTCGCTCTAGCCTGGGCAACAAAGTGAAACCCTGTCTCAAAAAAAAAAAAAATTGTTTATTCGTTCATTTCACAGATACTGACTGAGCACTACTGTGTTCAAGGGCACTGCGTTAGGTATATCATGGAGAAAAACAGTCATGCCCCACCTTCATGGAGATTACAGTTGGAAGAGGACAGTTAGTAATCCTATAACCACACAAACAGATGTAAAGTGTGGCTTTGACAGGTCCTCCGAAGACAAGATATGTGGTGCTACAGAGCCTGTGTTAGGGACATTTTACCTGACAGAGAGGGGAAGGAGGATGTGACACATTAGCTGAGATCTGGTGGATGGTTAAGAATTAACCTAGTTAAGAAGGGAAGGAAGAGTGTTCCAGACACAGCAAAGCAGCAGGACTGTGGCAGTGGGGAGCAGGCAGACAGGAATGCCTGCATGAATGCCTGTGCCCTCCAGACCTTTAGGATCAGTGAGGAAGGAAACCAGTGAGTGGTCTCGGGCACCATGTAAGCCCACTCTAACCAGATGGCTCTGCTTTTCTCTCTTTCATTGAGTCCCCTCTAAATATATCACGTAAAAACAAGGTTCTGCTGCTTAAAAAAAAAAAAAAGGATTTAAAAACTCACTGTCTTAGGCCATCTACTGCCTTCTGAGGAATTTTTATACAATGTCATGTGCCCTGCAGTATATACACCCTTCCTCACCTCACCACGGACAGAGAATGCTCTCTCTCGTTAAGCCTATATTCAAGAAATGCAATGAGAATGTTTGGATATCTATACAAGTCTCTGAACCTGGTTGTCTAACACATACCACTTAACCATTATGAAAAACATCCTCCTGACTGCAAATGAAAATGGTAAAAACATGTGGAGTTATTTTAGGCCAATGGTCTTCAAGTAATTTTTTAGCTATGGATCCATCTTCAGATGAGATCTAACATGAAGGTATCAAAAAACTAAGGTGACTTTTATTGTCCTTTGTGCTCTTTCTCTTAGATTTTTTTCACATTTTCTAGTATGAACATGTTACTGCTTTTACACTAAGAAGAGCATGTTTTTTAAATTATATGGCTGTTTAGGGAAACCGAATTGTTTCATGATAACAAGGTACAGATTGAAACAGATGGCTCCCTCTGTTGTAGTACCCCCTGTTGACCTTTTCACAACTGGGGATTACTACAGCACAGAGTGACCATGGCTTTTTCACCATGAAATATATGATGACAGCAGAAACCTTGCTGACAAACAGATGTTTTTCCCTAGTGGAGCTTTTCTTAATGAAATGGTTGCTTAGAAACCAGACCATAATAATAACTTTTCTATATTTAGTTTGTAAAGTGATTCAGTTTGCAAAATTATTAAGTCAGAGAACATATCTATTGTTTTCTTGTCTTGTAATTCAGCAACCAAATGGTTAAATTAACAGCAGAATTCCCTCTAGCATGTGTCCATCCAGATGCTATCATAACAGGGGACATACGAGGGAAAGGACAGCTCATGGAGCTACCCTGTTCTACTCTTAACTCTGATTCTGCAGTGGCATGGTGGTGTTTGATCTTTCACCAGCATGTATTAGAAGCTCGTGCATGTAACACTTATTAGCTTGCTGAGAGGATCAGTTGGGTCAGTGGGTCAAAAAATTGTACATGAAAATGTGAAAATCAATCCAAGTTGAAGTCAGTGAAACAACAGTATAAAGGAAGAACTCAAAAGTGAAAATACTTGTTTAGGATGACAGTTCGTACATGGAAAATCTGATATGTTAACTGCTACTAAGAACACAGAAACCTTAACATGCCACCATAGTTATCAGGTAAATCAAAACATTAAATCTTAAATTCAAACTGTACATATTCTATAAGAAAATGGATCTCTGTCTTCCCCTTACAGTAATAATCAGATAGCTCAGCTAAAAATAACCCTCCTATAGGGTAACATATTTAAAACACTTTAACATAGAAAACCCTCCCACATTAAGCTTAGACCCCAAAGGAATCACCTTCAGGTGAATCCAAGGCACCTTCACCTCACCCCAGGGCACTGGGAGTAGAGCTATCTTGGCACTGAGCAGAGCAGGAGGGAATAAGGAAAGAAAGCCTATCCCCGGGAGGCTGTAATCACTAAATGGACCACCTCTCCTGCAGATTTTCGTTATTGGGATTCAGGAAATCTCAAGGAGAGAATTAGAGTTTTAAATGTTTCCACACTGGTAGTGTCTGTAGGAGTCTTGCAGAAACAAAAGCATTATTTCTTATGGAAGAAGGCACCTTCATCCTGGATTCCAAAGAATCCCCATTATCATTTTTTATTTTTATTTTAAAATCTTTTAATAATTAAAAATATTTTTACTGTGGTTTTTTTATATGTGTGTATATGCCATCTCAGCCATTTTAAAATGCAAAGTTCTGTATCATTATTTATATCCATGTTTTTGTTTATTTTTTAAGAGATGGCGGTGTCACTGTGTTACCTACAGTGGATTTGAACTCCTGGGCTCAAGCAGTCCTCCTGCCTCAGCCTACTGAGTAACTGGGATTACAGTTGTACACCACCATGCTTGGCCTATATCCATAATGTTTATAACCATTACCACTATTTCTAAAACTTTTTCTTTACCCCAAACAGAAACTCTGTAGCCATTAAGCAATAACTTCCCATTTTGCCCTTTCCCTGTAATAATTATTTAAGGCTAATAACTAGTACATAGTCATAAAATAACAAAGCACAAGAAAACAAAGTGCCAGAAGACTTTAGATGCTGGAAATATGACACACAAATTATTAAGTAAACATGCTTACTGTATTTAAAGAAATATAAGCTTGAAAATATCTTCAGGGAATCAGAAATAACAAAAAATGATCTAACAGATTTGAAAAACCAAATGGAACATCTAAAAAAAGGTAAAATAACTTTATATAAAAACTCAGTGGATGAGTGTTGCAGCAGACACAGCTGAAGAGAGACTTAATGGACCAGAAAGTACAAAGGAAGAAATTATGGAGAATGCAGCACGGAGAGACAATATTTAGTCTCTAGATAGAGAAGACAGAAAAGAAAGATTAATAGATTTTATCTAAAATTTTAAAGCTTATTTATATGAAAAAACAACCTTAATTAAAATGCAAATGTAATTAAAGAAAAAAGATTTGCAACAAAAAGGACAAGCATAGGGCTGGGTACTTGGTGGCTAATGCCTATAATCCCAGCACTTTGGGAGGCTGAGGCAGGAGGATCACTTGAGGCCAAGAGTTGAAGACTAGCCTAGGCAACACAGTAAGACCCCAATCTCTACAAAAAACATAATAATAAATTAGCTGGGTGTAGTGGTGCACTCCTGTAGTCCTTGCTACTCTGGAAGCTGAGGTGGGAAGATTGCTTGAGCTGAGGAGTTCAGGGCTGCAGTGAGCTATGATTGGGCTGTTGTACTCCAGCCTGGGCAACAAAGCAAAAAAAGACAAGCACAAATCTATAGAGATAGGGTTGCCTAGGCCTGAGGGGTTTGAGCAGGAAAGGGAAAGTGACTGCTGCTGATGGGTGGAAGTTTTCTTTATGGAGTGATGAAAATGTTCTGGAATTAGTTAGTGGTGATGGTTGCCCAACTTCGTATTGTGAATATACTGTACTAAAACTTGCTGAATCATACACATTAAAAGGGTGAATTTTATGGTATGTGAATAATATCTCAAACTTTTTTTTGGTTTGTTTTAAAAGGACAAGCAAACAGTTAATGTCTTTACTACATAAGAGCTCATAGAGATTTTCTTCTTTTTTTTTATATCCAAGAATCATGGCTTGTTGGAGCTCATAGAGATTGATAAGAAAAATATCTGGTAGGAAAAAAGGATAAAAACCATAAATAGGCAATTTATGGTAGAGGAATTCATATAAGTAATAAAATTTTAAGAAAATATTCAACTTTTCCAATAGCAGAGAAATACAGATTAAAATAACATATTGTTATTTTATTAATACAATTTTGGGTGCCATTTCAAAGAACAAAGATTTTTGGTTTTTGGGTTTTTTTTTTTTTATGGGAATAGCCAGTGCTGGCCAAGTGTAGTGAAACAGGTACTTTTGAGCACTCTTGGTGAGAAATTTAATTAGAACATTTTTGAAATGTAGCTTTGGAAATGTTTGTACCCTTAGGGCCAGTTATTTCTTTTTGAGGAATTACCTTAAGGTTATACATTGGAGGTAGATACCTATAGTAGTTGTGTTTAAGAAAGCCTATGAGAGGCCGGACGCGGTGGCTCAAGCCTGTAATCCTAGCACTCTGGGAGGCCGAGGCGAGTGGATTGCTCAAGGTTGGGAGTTCAAAACCAGCCTGAGCGAGACCCCATCTCTACTAAAAATAGAAAGAAATTAATTGACCAACTAAAAATATATATAGAAAAAAATTAGCCGAGCATGGTGGCGCATGCCTGTAGTCCCAGCTACTCGGGAGGCTGAGGCAGTAGGATCGCTTGAGCCCAGGAGATTGAGGTTGCTGTGAGCTAGGCTGACGCCACGGCACTCACTCTAGCCTGGGCACCAAAGTGAGACTCTGTCTCAAAAAAAAAAAAAAAAGAAAGCCTATGAGATCTTTTCCACATTGAATAATTATGCAAATGGCTCTTGGTCCCAGGGGCAGCTCTCTGGTAAGGAGTGCTTTTTGCAACACAGCTCACTTGTTGGTCTCCAGGTAGCCCCACCCCATCCCACACCCTTTCTGAAGCTCCCCTATCCGTGTGCCTTCATTGTGCCAGAACACGAAGTATTAACCACGCTATATTGTAATCATTGACTAATTCGTCTCGTCTCCCTACACGGGCACTGTCCTATTACATTTGTATCACCTCGTCATAGAACCTGGCACATGGTAGGCACCCAATAAATACATGAATGCATGAAATAATTCTTTCCATTGCCTGCATTTTAAAGCTGGTTTCCAAACTTTATGATTAATGCCATAGCTGTAGATTACTTCTATGTACTCTTATATAACTGCTTTTTAAAAATTGACCCCTTTCCCTCTCTTTTTAACTGAAGTCAATTTTAAAGGAAAGCCTTTATGTGTCTTGCCTCCCCAAGTCATAATATTACTATAAGGTTTTAAGTGTCATCATTAGACCACCTCAGATTATCTAGTGTAAAAGCCAGGCCAACTGGGGGAATAAGCCTCCCTCATTGCTCCGTAAAAAAGAAGGCTGCTAAAATAAAAACAAAGTACTCCACAGTACAAACAGTATGTGTGTGTATATTTATTCAAAGTGTGGTCTATGAAAGAACACATCAAAATGTTTGTGTTGATTTCAGATATCAGGTGATTTTTTTTTTTTTTTCGTGAGACAGGTTCTTGCTCTGTTGTCAGTGGCTGTTCACAGGTGGGATCATAGTTCACAGCAGCCTTGAACTCGTGGGCCCAAGTGATCCTCCTACCTCAGCCTCCCGAGTAGCTGGGACTACAGGTGCAATTTTTAGGTGATTTTTTTTAAAAAAACATCTTTATTGGGATATAATTCACATACCATATAATTTACTCTTTTAACATATATAATACAGTAGCTTTTAGTATATTCACAGAGCTGTGCATCCATCACCACTATCAATTTTAGAATATTTTCATTACTCTAAAAAGAAACCTACTCTCTTTGGCTTTCACTCCTCTATCCTCCTATATCCCCCGTATGTAATTTTTATTTTATTTTCTTCTTTTCACTGTTCGGTAGTATTTGAATCTCTTACGATGACCATGTATTATTTATATCATCAGAGAATAAACCAGTCAAGCTCTTTTGATCGTGGAAGCAAATTGTTTAAAGGCCTTCCTTCCCCCTCTATGTATAGGTGTCCTGTACTCACTAGTTAGCACATGATTTTAACCTAAGGGGTTAAATTCAAGTTAACCCTTGTGTGGACCCTTGTGTGACTCGGTCTAGTAAGCCCCTGAAATTATAGGCAGAGTGTTTATGTGTGTGTGTGTGTGTGTGTATGTGTGTTTTCGGAGAGAAGGGACCCTTTGGGGTTTTTTTAATAGTAGTTCTGTTTGGTTTCAATATGACACTACAGTTTTAAGTCCTACACGTCATGGTTGCTGATTTCACAACAATTACTTTTTCTAAGCTAGTGCTAGCCTGGAGCACCTATCACAAAGACTTGCTGAATCATCTCATCAGGGCATCTGCTGGGCATGATTAAGGAAAAAAAGGAAAATTTAGAAAGAGTTCTCCTTTGCTTCTGTCGCTGGGTGGTACCCCAGGCTTAGGGCAGGTCTCCTAGCCCACTAGCTTTTCTCAGGACACTGGAGGATGTGAAAGATCAGCCTGTCTTGCCAGAGCTTTAGGCCAGGTGACAACTCCCCTGGGAGTCTTTGACTGTCTCTAAACTAGTGAGAACTTGACACCTCAGTCAGCTTTGCTGATTCTGCAGCTTCTCTTTGGGTAGGCTTGAGGTGAAATGTCAGTAGAAAAATTACAGAAAAAAATGAACTTGAAGTTCAGGCAGTACTGCTCATTCTACCAGGACTACCCATCCCAGGGTTTCGAGGAGATGTAAAAAGTAGGCCAGGCGTGGTGACTCACGCCTGTAATCCTAGCTCTCTGGGAGGCTGAGGCAGGCGGATCATTTGAGCTCAGGAGTTCGAAACCAACCTGAGCAAGAGCGAGACCCCATCTCTACTAAAAATAGAAAGAAATTAATTGACCAACTAAAAATATATGTACAAAAAATTAGCCGGGCATGGTGGCACATGCCTGTAGTCCCAGCTACTCAGGAGGCTGAGGCAGTAGGATTGCTTGGGCCCAGGAGTTTGAGGTTGCTGTGAGCTAGGCTAACGCCACTGCACTCACTCTAGCCTGGGCAACAAAGCGAGACTCTGTCTCCAAAAAAAAAAAAAAAGAGTGATGTATTTTCTTACCTAGATTCGGGGAATGGAGAACTGCTTGTAGTTTTCTTGGATATCAGAAGCCCCCCCCTTTTTCTTTTCACCAGTAAATGTTTCTTTTGATAGCATAAAGAGAATGTTGATGTGCTTTTCACTCTTTGAAAGCTCCATAAAGTGAATTAAAGGAATGACATCTTGCCTCTTTATTTCTCACTCAAGATCAGCTGATATGTAAGTTTCTCTGAATCCTTAGGACAGTGATTACTTTCAAAGCGCTAATTGCTGTTTTCTTTTCCTTCCTTCCTTCCTTATGCCTTCAGTGAGCACTAGAGCAGCTTTGTTTTTATTTCGTGCATACAACAGAAGGCTCCATCATCATAGTGTTCTGGAGGCACAGTTTTTCTGACCTCTGCTCTCTTACTCCTTCCTTTCTGGAGTCATCTACCGGTATTTGATAGAGGCAACCCTAATGAGGCTGACTGTAAGCTTTTCAGTGCCATTTTTTATTTGATTTGATTTGTTTGGGGAGGGAGTAGAATAAGAAAGTTAGGAGGCTTGCAGTAGCCCATAAAGATGTTGTAGAGTGGAGGTGTTTGAGAGTTACTAGTTAAAAAGCTGAAACTCATTAAAATCCAAGTTTTCCTTTTTTGTTTGTTTGTTTTTTGTTTTGTTGTTGTTGTTGAGATAGGGTCTCATTCTGTTGCTCGGTCACCGGGCTAGAGTGCAGTGGGATCATCATAGCTCACTGCAGCCTTGAACTCCTGAGTTCAAGCTTTCCTCCTGCCTCAGCCTCCTGAATAGCTGAGTCTACAGGCATGTGCCACCATGCCTGGCTAATTTTTTTCTGTTTTTTGTAGAGGGGGGATCTTGCTCTTGCTCAGGCTGGTCTCAAACTCTTGGTTCCCACCTGGGTCTCCAAGGGTGCTAGGATTACAGGCGTGAGCCACTACAAGCCTTGCTCGGTTTCTTTTTCTTTTCTTTTTTTTTTTTTTTGAGACAGAGTCTCACTTTGTTGCCCAGGCTAGAGTGAGTGCCGTGGCGTCAGCCTAGCTCACAGCAACCTCAAACTTCTGGGCTCAAGCAATCCTGCTGCCTCCGTCTCCCGAGTAGCTGGGACTACAGGCATGCACCACCATGCCTGGCTAATTTTTTTCTCTATATATTAGTTGGCCAATTACTTTTTTTCTATTTGTAGTAGAGATGGGGTCTCACTCTTGCTCAGGCTGGTTTTAAACTCCTGACCTCGAGCAATCTGCCTGCCTCGGCCTCCCAGAGTGCTAGGATTACAGGCGTGAGCCATCTTTTTCTATGACTTTACTGTCATTACTAATGTTGGCAGGCAGCACCTCAAGTTAGAATCATTCCTGAATTTCATCAACAATACTACCTCCTTTGTTCACATGCTAAATAAAGATATCAACTAGGAACAAAGCAATCCCTATGAATCCCAGCCAGACCCAGTGGAGGATGCCTGGCTGTTCCTGTGGGATGCAGAGAGCAGAGTCCTTCTCCATATGCTGGAGTCCATCAGAAAGGAAATTTTATGGAGTGAGGCTTATATTATGTCCTTGAAAATGTAAGGTTTGCTATCTTTATGGGTAGGATTTGCAAAGCTAGTACTGTTGTGGTAGTTATTTTCTGCTAGGCACTGCTGGCAGGGGGACTGTGGTATAGCAGAGTGGTTGGGCAGGTAGATTTGCCATTCTGCTCTGCCACGTGGCAGCTCTGTGATCTTGGGCTATATTTTTCACTTCTCTGTTCTTCAATTTCTCCCTCAAGGAATATTAATAGTACCTACTTCAAAGGATTCTTGGGAGTATTAAGTGGATGAATTCATGTAAAGTGTTTAGGACACTGCTTGGCATATTGAAAACAGTGTCTTTGCTGTTATGTTTTTATTTATTAATAATATTTTATGATCCAAATAGCTTTCAATAAATATGGCTATCAGTAAATATAGATTATTCACACATTTTTATT
This sequence comes from Mirza zaza, assembly GCA_008750895.1. NCBI lineage: Eukaryota > Metazoa > Chordata > Mammalia > Primates > Cheirogaleidae > Mirza > Mirza zaza. The sequence continues at coordinate 29,409 of VSMD01033368.1, forward strand.
TTTTCCCCTCCAAAATGGGAATTAGAAAACAATTGAAGCAAATATGTTTGCATTATCTTAGTGTTCTAATATGTTATTTGGATCCTAATTTAAAGAGATAAACGCTGGGTATGGCTCTTACAAATCCTCCGCTATTGACTTAAGTTGGACTAAGTGTAAATTAAAAAAAAAAAACCAAATCCTCCGCTGTTAGCCATCCCAGCTCATTAGTCTAACCCTGTTCTTTCCTCAGGCCTGAGTAACATTTACTCGTCCTGAACCTTTATAAATTTGTTGGGGCTTATCCACAGTTAACACAGCTTTGGAGCTTTAGAGAAACTAAACATCAAATTGGCATGCTAGACGTTATCATTTATTCTAAGTACAAAGACAGCCCAGCTATTCAGTCGAGTTCCTCATACTTCCTTGATTTAATAACCAACTTCCCCAGTTTGTGTAACTTCCTGGATTCTTAGAGCTGAAATTATTGTTAGTTTCCATCATAATGAGAGGTCTCAAATGTAACAGCTGAAGTGTCCCACTAAAGGGTGGTATTTCCTTCTCTTCAGAGTTCTTCTTTTCTTATCTTTGTGACTTAGAGCTGCAAGGGAGGACAATCACAGACTGGTGATTATCTTTTCTTAATCACAAGGAAACTTTCTTTGTGCCTGTCTGCTTTTCTTAACCATCACTCATTGTTCTTTGGAACTAGAGCCTCCACTATAGATTAATATACATTTTCTTATCTTCTTTAGAGATTTTTAAACAAACTTATTCTTATTAGTTACTTTGAACATAGTTTGGGTTTTTTTTTTTTTTTTTTGAGCCAGAGTCTCACTTTGTTGCCCAGGCTAGAGTGAGTGTCATGGCGTCAGCCTGGCTCACAGCAACCTCAAACTCCTGGGCTCAAGTGATCCTTCTGCCTCAGCCTCCCGAGTAGCTGGGACTACAGACATGCGCCACCATGCCCCGCTAATTTTTTCTATATATAGATGTTAGTTGGCCAATTAACTTCTTTATATTTATAGTAGAGACGGGGTCTCGCTCATGCTCAGGTTGCTTTCGAACTCCTGAGCTCAAAGGATCCACCGCCTGGGCCTCCCAGAGTGCTAGGATTACAGGCGTGAACCACCGTGCCTGGCCTTGAACATAGTTTTTAAAGAGTCAAAAAGCTTGTCCCTTGCCCTATTTCTTACCCCCCAGTTCCAATCCCCAGATATTACCATTTTTTTTCCTCTCTCACACACATGCACATACACACCTTTTTAATGTAGTTTCTTCTGGTAATTACTTCCTCATTTCTAAATAAAATGCTTACACAGATTTGTTTTGATTTTAAAAATTTTGGACATGAACTACTCATTTTCTGTATGTTAGATGTGGACATTTTTTGTTGTTGTTGTTGTTTGAGACAGAGTCTTACTTCTGTTGCCCGGGCTAATGTGCTGTGACGTCAGCTTAGCTCACAGTAACCTCAAACTCCTGGGCTCAAGCGATCCTCCTGCCTCAGCCTCCCGAGTAGCTGGGACTACAGGCATGCGCCACCATGCCCAGCATTTTTAGTGGAGGCGGGATCTCGCTCTTGCTCAGGCTGGTTTTGAACTCCTGACCTCGAGCGATCTGCCCGCCTCGGCCTCCCAGAATGTTAGGATTACAGCGTGAGCCACTGTGCCCAGCCTAGATGTGGACTTAGTACATATGTACCGGGTACACATGTGCTTAAACTCCTTCTCCTGCCATTTCCCATAACAACTTTTGGCTATATCATTGGGCAGCATTGACTGTTGACTATGGGATTGTTATTCATTGCTGAGCCTAGCACAGTGATCAGTCTTTCTTGTACATTTGCTTAGTTTTCTATGTACCTATTGCTAAATTTTTCCAAATGATCCAGCAGTTCGATTAAACACATATTATTTTGCTCCGGGTTTATTCTGTTTACCCAGACTTCAGCCTTTGAACCCTATTCCATTCTCTTTTTCCTTGCTGGTGGGTTTATACCTTTTTTGTATCCTAACTGTCACGTTAGTGGGGTTTAGGAAGAAGACGATTCAAACATCCCTGGTCATTTTGCCATGTGTGGTTGCAAATTTTTTTTTATATTTTCTACTCTACAAGAGGCTGTTCTATTTTAAATGACCATGGCCTTTATCACAGATGTTTAAAAAACTTCTATTTTATTTATTTATATTTGATAGATAATATATTTACATGGTTCAAAATTCAACACGTTCCCAACACGATGATAAATGTTTGAGGTGATGAATATGCTAATCACCCTGATCTGATCACCATACATTTGTATGTATTGAAACATCACTGTTTACCCCATGAATGTGTTCAATTATTATTTGTCAAATAAAAAACAAAATTAGGCCGGGCACGGTGGCTCACGCCTGTAATCCTAGCACTCTGAGAGGCCGAGGCGGGCGGATCGTTCGAGGTCAGGAGTTTGAAACCAGTCTGAGCAAGAGCGAGACCCCATCTCTACTATAAATAGAAAGAAATTAATTGGCCAACTAATATATATAGAAAAAAAATTAGCTAGGCATGGTGGCGCATGGCTGTAGTCCCAGCTACTCGGGAGGCTGAAGCAGCAGGATTGCTTGAGCCCAGGAGTTTGAGGTTGCTGTGAGCTAGGCTGATGCCACAGCACTCATTCTAGCCTGGGCAACAAAGCAAGACTGTGTCTCAAAAACAGAAAAAAAAAAAAAAATTAAAAGTAAAATAAAAATTCAAAACATACTTAAAGATACAGAATAAAAAGTCTCTCTCATATCTGTCCCTGGTCACCCAGTTTCCCTCCCCAGAAACTTCTAGTATCACTAGTTTCTGGTATATCCTTTTAGAAATATTTGATGAGCATTTCTGTATACACTGTTCTGTACCTTGCTGCTCACTTAACAATAGATCTTAGAATTCATTCTGTAAGAGTTCTTTAAAAACTTCATTTTTTCAATGGATACCTTATATTCCATTGTACGGATGACCATAATTTAATCAATTTTATATTGATGAGCGTATACTTTGTTTCCAGTCTTTTCCATTACAAATAGTGCTACAGTGATGATTTTGTACATAAGTAATTTTCTACATGTGCTAGATATCTATTAGGATAAATTTCTAGAGTTGAATTTCTGGCTTACTATAGAATTTAGGATTTTTAAATGTAATACAACATGTTTGTACAAATAAATGCAAGACCTTCTATGAAATGGGAAATACTTGGGTTTTTTTCTTACTCAAATCACACGTAACAAGTCATTTCCCCCTTCTTTCTATTCTCACTCTGCAGGGACAACCAAAACAGATTTGGATACAAAGAAAGCTGATATTATACTTTGCTCTTGGCCGTGGATTTCCCTTTACATTTAAGATGTGTTATATTATTCTATTTCTTCCCTTTTTCTTCCGTTCTAAAAACCTAAAAGGGTAGATATGAAATATATTTTCGTATGTTTTATAACAACTTTTTGAGATGTAATTCACATGCCATATAATTCATCCATTTAAACTAAACAATTAAGTGGTTTTTACTATATTTTCATAGTGTATAACTATTAACACTGCCAATTTTAGAATGTTTTTATCGCCCCAGAAAGAAACTTCATATCCGTCACTCCCCATTTATTTGTCCCAGCTCCCACAGCCCTAGGTAACCACTAAATCTACTTCTTCTCTATATAGATTTGCCTATTCTGGATTTTTCATGTAAATGGAATTATACAATCTCTGTGGGTTTTTGGGTTTCTTATAGTTTCAAACCTCAATACCTGTGAGGTTTGAGCGAGTAGGTGGTTTTTCAGGTTAATGTAGGTATTTGTGGAGGTTGTTATCTGCCCAGGAAGAATGAGGCAGGTTAGTTCTGAAGTGCGGATGGCTTAGCATATTCCTGGGATAGAGCCAGTCAGGAAAGACATTTAGAATTGGACTATCTTTTCTGTAATGCAAGAGCACTACTTATAGGGATATGAGACCTAAACTACTTTTACTGCTGCAGGTCTGTAAAACCACTGAGCAGCATGCTGAGGGTCATCTTAAAGTCAACACTGTTTTGATCAAAATATGTTTCTGGCTTTATAATGAAAGTCTTTGGGGAGAAAAACAGCTATTTTACAAAGTTGATTATCTATGCTTTGTTACATGAAGTTCTTTTAATATTAATTTTTCAGTTGCATTGACTTTCCTATATCATCCTTTGCCCCCAAAGTCAGTTGCATTAACTTTCCTATATTCTATGCTTTGCCCCCAAACACAGGTCAGAATGCTTTTGTGAACTCTCCTTAGCTTGGGTTCACTTTTACCTTCTGTACGTCTCATCTGTTACATCATATCCTGAGATGTGTAGTTATCTTCCCACGATCAGAGCAGGAGGAGTTCTCCCTTACACCATCATGTCATTCTTATTGCCAGATTGATGTGTCATGTTTCCTTGAAGCCTGTTCGGGCCCAGAAATTACCTGATTTTCAAATTACAGAGAAATTATCTGGCGTGAGGGGCCAAGGGACACATGAAAATGATGGCCATGCTTCTCCAGTGTGTCAAAGTTTAGAAAACTTTTCAAATAAGACACTAAAACAGCTCCACAAAATCTCATCCCTTTAGTTTTTGTAGGGTATTAAGCATTATATATGATTCTCCTCCCTGCTTGGTGGATAGGGAGGGAACTGCCCTTATCCTGTAGGGATTTTATGAACTCATAGGTGGCAACTGTATCCTAGAAGGTAAAACTCAAACAGTGGCGGGCCATTTGGCAGCAGTCTGTGGAGCAGCCCAACAGGAAGATAAACAGTTGCTGTTATACCTGGGACTGTGGGAAGCAAGGAAACTGTACTTTGTATTAGCAACATTTTTCTGGAAGGTTGGGAGAACTTAAACTCCCTGGTAGAGTGCAAAGTTTGGCAGTATGGGAAAAGCAAAACGAAAAAATCTGGAAAAAAAATTGTTTAATCTGATTCCTTTAGTTGAAAAAAATTCAAACTAGCATAAGCACAAAAGGGTATTTATTGGCTTTTGTATCCAGAAAGTCCAGTGGGTAGAAGTACAGGTGGATCCAGGGGCTCAAAGGATGCCGTTAGAGCTCTTTCTTTTTCTCCCTCTCTCTCTCGACTTGACTCTCCTGCATGGGTGACGTTCTTGGGTGGGCTTTTCCACGTGGTGGCCACTGGAAGCTCCAGGTTAATGTCATCAACGTGGGGCACGGGGAACACTTATCTTTCTCAGTAGTTTCAATATGGGCTCCAGGGCCCAATCTCATTGCCTGCTCCTTACCCAACCATTGTGGTGAGGATGGGATAGAATATCCTAATTAGCCAGCCTAGGATATAACTTTACACCTGGAGAGAGAGAAAGTGATTAGTTGGCCCACTCAAACCACACAGACTGAGAGTGGGGAAGGGATCTTTCACCAAAGGAACACCAGAGTGGTGTTATCAGAAGAGTAGATGCTGTGTGCAACCACAGGTCTGTCCACTGCAAAGAGGAAGTCAAGAGCTCATTTGGCCAAATGTGTTCATATAACTAAATAACTGTCCTCTGCTAATGATTAATGAGAGAAGATAGAAATAAACAACAGTAACAGGGACTTAGGTAATAGATGGATTTCATAAAAGCTAGGTATAGGCCGTGTATGGTGGATCACACCTATAATCCCAGCATTTTGGGAGGCTGAGGCGGGGGGATCACTTGAGGCCAGGAGTTAAAGATCAGCCTGAGCAACCCATCTATTCAAAAAATTGGCTGGGCTTGGTGGTACATGCCTGCAGTACCAGCTACATGGGGGCTAAGGTGGAAGGATTGCTTGAGTCCAGGAATTCGAGGTTACAGTGAGCTGTGATCATACCACTACATTCCAGCCTGGGTGACAGAGTGAGACCCTATCTCAAAAAAAAAAAGAAAAGAAAAATGGGATTTATAAAGCAAATCCTGTTTCCATTATAAAGTCGCAACTACATTCCTAAAAGGAAACAAATCCACCAAATTCCTGAACTTCTGAGAAGAAGGTGGTTATGATAGCTGCAGATCTATAATATATGCCAGGCCTCTTACTAGAAAGACAAGGTGTAAAGGAACAATACCAGTTGACACAAAATCCTAAATGCTCACAGATCAGGATGGTGATTTCCCAAAGCAATAATTATTCAAGAACCTCCATTTTGGAAGGATTCCTTTTTCTGTAGAATACTTTGCCTCAATATATAAGCATACAGATGCACTTTAAATGAAAACCCTTGATTATAACTGATAGCTGGTAGTGTTTCTTTTGCAAGAATGTGTTTCTAAGGCAAAAGGTAAATTATTCTGTCAGTCTTTTGATGTACTTTCTATTTCCAGGATTGGATATTTATTCGAGGACTATTTTAAAAGTAGAAAGTAAGTTTGTAGCATGCTGTCTGAATTCTGGGGAAATTTCCACCTCGTTCCTTAGTTGCTCTCATTTTTTTGGATGTAGGACTTCCTTTGATGTCCCCTGTTGGAAGTCTAATAGCAGTCCTTTGCATTTGTCATAATTCAAGGTAAAACAGGGTCAGTGACATCTGAAGTGTCCCATACATTTCTTTGCATGAATCTACTTAAATAAGTTTTTTGTTACTGTTTTTTTTTCTTTTTTTATGTTCATAATTTGTACATTCAAGTTGCACTTGTTATGTCTGATATGAATGAAATAAAATCTTAATTACAGATAAAAAAATATATATATATATATGCCAGGCCTTATAATATATCGGTGATACAGTACTTGCCAGAATTACAGTTACCATCTACCAATTCACTTTTCTTCTGGGGCTCTTTTAGAATGTGGAAGTTGTTTCCTTTCTCTCCCTCAGTAAAGAATTCATTTACCCTTTTGTCAAGCCACCTACTCCACCTTGAACTTCCAAGGACTTCTCCATCATTTCACACTAGATCAAACTACAACACGATGTCACATTTTGCCAACAGGGTTTTCTGCCACAACCTGAAACTCCCTTAAGAGCAGAACATCTGGCCTGGGACGGTCGCTCACGCCTGTAATCCTAGCACTCTGGGAGGCCAAGGCAAGCGGATTGCTCGAGGTCAGGAGTTCGAAACTAGCCTGAGCCAGAGCGAGACCCCCGTCTCTACTAAAAATAGAAACAGATTAATTGACCAACTAAAAAAATATATATATATAGAAAAAATTAGCCAGGTATGGTGGCACATGCCTGTAGTCCCAGCTACTCGGGAGGCTGAGGCAGAAGGATCGTTTGAGTCCAGGAGTTTGAGGTTGCTGTAGCTAGGTTGACGCCATGACACTCTAGTCCGGGCAACAGAGTGAGACTCTGACTCAAAAAAAAAAAAAGAGCAGAACTTCTGCTTGTATAAAATTGGAGCCCACATACAGCAGGGCGTGGCTTAGGGCCACACGCCAGGCTCTTTGGAAGCAAAGAAAAGGGGGGCAGTGGGGAGGGCAGGAAAGAAGATAGGCAGACAGGTGCAGCCTCAGCAGGCGCGCTGCCTTCACAGATCACCAGATGTGGCGGCTAAGGAGCCCACTGAGGAGCGAGCGTGTATGTCATTTATAAGGGAATGGAATCACAACCTGTGACATAGAAAACAGTATGTTGACTTCGCCTGCAAGGCTGTCAGTTTAAACAGGAGAATGGTAAACTCTGATGAAAAATAATTATATATTTCTGAAGCATTTATATTACTCCCTCCCCTGCCTCTGTTCCTTAATTCCTGAAATTTATATAATGACTGTATCTTCACCCCTTTCATTCAGGCATTCATTCATTTATCAAGTAATTATCGAGCACCTGCTGTGTGCTGGCACTCTTCAAGGCATTGGGCATACAGCAGGTAACGGAACGAAATCCTTGACTTTGTAGAGCTCACATTCATTCCAAAGAGGAAAGCAGACACAAAATAGGAACATACATAACATGTCACGTAATATGAAGTGCTAAGAAGAAAAATGAAGCAGGGGGAGATGGATAGAGTGGCAGGGGAGGAGGCTTTGCCCTTTTATGTGTGATAGATGTGACCTATCAACAAAGACATGATGGGGGTTTGGGAAAAAAACCTACCCGGAGCAGGAGCAGCAGCCAGGCAGAGGGGCAGGGAGGCAGTGACATGGGCCAGGAGCAGATCTCTGTCTCCTGCAGAATAGCGAGGCCGCAGAGTTGCTGGAGACAGTGAGTGAGGGAGAGAATAAAGGCAGATGGGGGATGGGGACCGCTCATATTCAGGGGAGAAGGAAACCACTGATGGGGGAAAGGGGTTACATATTTTAAAGAACAGTGAGGCGGAAGAATGAAGGGCCCTGACTTACGATTTAAACCAGATTTTTCCAGCTGCAATTAGGGTAAAGGGTAGAAGCCGGGAAACCAATTAGGGAATTATTGGGAAAGTCCAGACCAGAGGTGTGAACCAGAGCGGTTGAGATAGAGGTAGTGAGAAGCATCCTTGGCCTGGATACGTTCTGGAACCCCCGTTTCCTTCTTTATTTTGTTTTGTTCTCATTAAAGTATGTAACCCCTTCCCCTACCCCTGAATAATAAAATTTGTATCTATATAGTTTTGAGACCAGTGGGTTTGTTCTGGTTCCATCTTGGGTCATATTTAAAGCTTCCTCAGTACAGAGTTTGGCTCAGATCACGACAACACTGCTGCAGTTTTCACATTTAGGAGGTGCTGGCATGGACAGGACCAGGGATCAACATGTCCTAGGAAGGGGGTTCAAGGGCAGGATCTTCACTGGTTCTGTTGATCAGGGAACTCAGCCGTAAGCTTAAGTCTAGTCCTGATCATGCCCAGAATGCTCTGAAAATGTTTCCTTGTGGAAATAGCTCTCATTGTTGGCAGTTTTACGGAGAGAAATGATACTGGCATGGAGAGCTGCCACAAAGGCAGTAGGCACTGCTGTGCTTTGGTAGTCTTGGTTGCTGACTAGTATTGTCCCTGTTGGCAGGGACAAACTGAGAGTCCCAGAATCAGGAGGTTCCCTAGAGGGCCTTCCATACAGTCTTTTCTTGCTGTTGAATGAATCTCTGCCATGATATATAATCATTTAGCCTCTGCTTCAAGAGTCTATAATCCATAGATCATAGAATGTCAGTGCTGGCAGTGACCTTAGAGATCAAAGCGGACTGGACTGGAGAAAACCAGGAGCCTGAACTCCCAGGCCCATGTTCTTTCCACTCCATATGTCATCTCTGCAAATAAAGGGCAGCCCTTGCTGGTAGGATTACAGAAGTGGTCTCAATGTCCCTGTGTTCATCCGTTCACAGGATGTCTGGGTTTATTTGCCTTTCAATCCTAAACAGTAATGAATCCTTTCTTTTTGTTGTCAACCCCAGGGGTTGCCGTGCTTTCAGATGTGTACCCTGAGAGAATCTTGCCAGACCTGTTGGCTCAATATGATGGTGGAAAAGACAAGCACACGCCAGAGACCAGAATGAAAGTTGGGGAAGTCCTGATGCGAATTGTCAGGGCGTTAGGTGAGTTTTCCCATTCCTGTATATTTAAATATCTTGAACCATGGACATTTATGTTGTAAATATTTTGTTCAGTTTGTTCCTTGTCTTTTAGCTTTATTCATATTTTCTGTTTCATTTTGTTTTTGAAATGATTTTTTATTTTGATGTAGGTAATTCTATCTTTTCCTTTATGGTTTCTCTCTTTACATAGAAAGGCTTTCCCCACCATAATTATATAAGTATGAATCTATCTATATATTTTTTTTTTTTTTTTTTGAGACAGAGTCTCACTTTATTGCCCAGGCTAGAGTGAGTGCCGTGGCGTCAGCCTAGCTCACAGCAACCTCAAACTCCTGGGCTCAAGCAATCCTCCTGCCTCAGCCTCCCAAGTAGCTGGGACTACAGGCATGTGCCACCATGCCCGGCTAATTTTTTCTATATATATTAGTTGGCCAATTAAGTTTTTTCTGTTTATAGTAGAGATGGGGTCTCGCTCTTGCTCAGGCTGGTCTCGAACTCCTGAGCTCAAACGATCCGCCCACCTCGGCCTCCCAGAGAGCTAGGATTACAGGCTTGAGCCACCGCGCCCAGCCTATCTATATATTTTTGAGACGAGATATTGCTATGTTGCCCAGGCTGGACTTGAACTCCTAGGCTCAGGCAGTTCTCCCACCGCAGCCTTTTAAGTAGCTGAGACTACAGGCGCATACCACTGCACCCAGCTTTATATATTGTTATCTCTACTTTTCTACGTTAAAAATATTGTGGAAGGATTTTGGTTTAGTCTCTTTTATTTAAGGAGTGATTCGGGGGTTTTTTGTACTTCTAGAAATGTAATCTTAACACATTGTTAAATTACCAATCATTCCAAATGTTTTTCCATCTGTTTCCTCACATGGGTCCAACGTCAATGTTGACAATAACCTCTGGACTGACTGTTGTATGTATTATATTGTTAAAAACTTCTTTAAGGGCCGGGCGCAATGGCTCACGCCTGTAATCCTAGCACTCTGGGAGGCCAAGGCGGGCAGATCGCTCAAGGTCAGGAGTTCAAAACCAGCCTGAGCGAGACCCTATCTCTACTATAAAAATAGAAAGAAATTAATTGGCCAACTAATATATATATATAAAAAAAAAAATTAGCCGGGCATGGTGGCGCATGCCTGTAGTCCCAGCTACTTGGAAGGCTGAGGCAGCAGGATTGCTTGAGCCCAGGAGTTTGAGGTTGCTGTGAGCTAGGCTGACGCCACGGCACTCACTCTAGCCTGGGCAACAAAGCGAGACTCTGTCTCAAAAAAAAAAAAAAAAAAAACTTCTTTAAAACCATAACATATTTACTCTTTAGTAATACTTTCCTAATAGTACTATGCTCAAGATATTGAATAGGTAATTGAGATATTACTTGGTGAATGGAATTAAAGGAAAGGGGAATAAACCTGTGGGGATATTTCCTTGTAAGATTACCTGGGGAATTACTCTAATCTACAGTAGAGTACACTCCTTTCTCATGTATGCAATAAAGGTTGAGTATCCCTAATCAAAAAATCTGAAATTCAAAATGCTCTAAGATCCAAAACTTTTCGAGCGCTGACATAACACTCAAAGAAAATGCTCATTGAAGCATCTCAGATTTTGGATTTTAGGATTAGGGATGGTCAACTGCTAAGTATTCAGCAAATATTCCAAAATGCTAAAAATAACAACAACAAAACACCCTTCTATCTCAAGTGTTTTGCATGGGGGATGCTCAACCTGTATCTTTTTCTTTGGCAAAGGTAGACAAACACTACCTAGTTCTTCTTTGTCCCTCTAGACCAGTGGTTCTCAAATAGGGGGTAAGGGGAGAAATATCCCTCAAAAATGCATCCCAGGGGACATTTGGCAATATCTGCAGACATTTTTGGTTGTTACAACTGGGTGGAGGGGCTTATTACTGGCATCTAGTTGGAATAGGCCCAGAATGTTGCTAAGCATCCTACAATGCACATGACATCTCTCTTCACAGCAAAGAATGATGTGGTTCAAAATGTCAATAATGGCCCTGTTGAGATACCCTGTTCTAGAGCCATATGGACCATTCTGTTTCTGCTTTTTATTTTTTTAATTAAAAACAATTATTTTATCTTATTGATTGATTGAGACAGGGTCTCTCTGTCACCCAGGCTACAGTGCAGTGGTATCATTATAGCTTACTGAAACCTCAAACTCCTACACTCAAGCAATTCTCCTACCTCAGCCTCCTGAGTAGCTGGGACTACAGGTGCATGCTACCACACCCAGCTAATTTTTCTATTTTTTTGTAGAGACGGGGTCTCACTCTTGCTCAGGCTGGTCTCAAACTCCTGGCCTCAAGCAGTTCTCCCACCTCAACCTTCCAAAGTGCTAGAATCACAGGCATGAACCACCCACACCCAGCCTATTTCTGCTTTATAATATCACTCAGATGTGTTGGGTAAATCCCAGACTGCCACATACAGCTATGCAGTTTGTTCACAGTTGTACAGACTCCAAGGGGCATCCTTGTATGAATGGCATGCCCTGGAGTTACACAGTATACAACTCTGTCCCACTCAGAGTTCATCCAAGCAGTAATCAACCTATGATCCCAGGTCTCTACCCGCCCATGTAGCTCCAGGATGAAGCCCATATCTGACTTTAGAAAGCCTATCATCTGTCCAAAGAAGAACAAATTCAGTCCCAAATTCTGCTCTGACAACCACCTTCTTCCAGCCACTTGTAGAAAACAAAGGAAAAGTTGAATAATTGGATGTGTGTAGTGGGCTACTGTGAGTTCCAGTTGGCTTAGCCTAGGAATTAAAATGAGGGGAGGAGTTTTTAAACAGCCACATAATATTTTATAGTATGGATGTACCAGAATTTGTACACCATTTATACAACCTTTCTCCGTGGATGAGCATTCACTTTTTTCTATTTTTTCCTGCAGTGTAAATTCTCATGTATGTATGCTAATAAAAACATTTTATATAAATATATACGTGTGTCTTTTTTGTATATATTACACATGTTAAAGCACTAGAACCTTTATTTCTATTGGATTGTTATTTATCAAAGTAGAATTACTAGGTCAAAGGCTATTTCTATTTTAAATTGTTTATATACTGGCAGATTATTTCCTAAAATTGTGAGTGACATAGGGCTTTTTAAGTCATCTGCTATGTCTGTTGTCAAATAGAAAAAAATATCTTGAGAATTATGTTCTTTCAAATTGAATGGACTAAGAAAGTCCTCTTTTTGTGTTCTTTTGTCGTTTGTCCTGATTGCAATGGGGGAAAAGGAAGTCTTAAGAAATACAAACATTTTTCTATTAAGTAACTTAAAAGTCTAGTCAAGGAATGATGAAGTCAATAAATCACCTTTAGAAGTATCTTACTCAACAAAATTTGTTTCGCAGTATCATAATCAAATACCTCAAGGGCATTCTAATTAGGTGGTTACCAGAAATTTTGTTTTCTTTTTTTTTTTTTTTTGAGACAGAGTCTCACTCTGTTGCCCCGGCCAGAGTGCTGTGGCGTCAGCCTACCTCACAGCAACCCCTAACTCCTGTGCTCAAGCGATCCTTCTGCCTCAGCCTCCCGTATAGGCATGCGCCACCATGCCTGGCTAATTTTTTCTATATATTTTTAGTTGGCCAATTAATTTCTTTCTATTTTTTAGTAGAGACGGGGTCTCGCTCTTGCTCAGGCTGGTTTCAAACTCCTGACCTTGAGTGATCCTCCTGCCTCGGCCTCCCAGAGTGCTGGGATTACAGGCATGAGCCACCACGCCTGGCCTACCAGAAATATTTTAACTTTTAATTTCCTAATAAAAAGTTTTACTTTATGAGCTTTTTCTCCTTTCATAATAGTTATTTTAGTTCTTTTTTGAATAATGAGCAACTCCAGAACTTAGTGGCTTAAAACATAGCCATTTATTTGTTCAAAATTCTGTAATATGGGTAAGGCTTGGCAGGATAGCTCATCTCTGCTCTACATGGTGTTGTCTGGGCTCAGCTTGTGGTTCTTCTGTGTACGTGGTGTAGGCTGGGGTCACTCAGCAGGTAGCATTCAGCTGGGATCTTGGCTGGGCGCCTCTGTGTACCTCCACATGGCTTCTCTCTGTCCCTGTGTGTGGACGCTCGTCATTTGGTAGTCTAGACCAAACTTTTTAGCATGGTGAATGGCTTCCCAGAAGACAAAAGTAGAAGCTGCTAGGACTTTGAGGAGCTAAACCTGGAACTGGCTTAGTAATGACTTCTGCCACATTCTATTTTCAAAGCAAGTCACAAAACCAATCCAACATCAAGGGAAGGGGAAGTAGCCTTATAATTCTTGATGAGAGAAACAGCACTGTTTTAGGGGTGGTGTATTGGCAGCTGTATGTGCATACTGACTACCACACCACCAAAAGTAGTGCATGCTCATTGCCACAAGTCTAACACTTTAGAGGTATATAAAGAAAAATCTATAGTCTTTTCCAAATATTAGTCATATTTACTATTTTCACCCAAATATCACCCCCTAAGTTAAACCATGATATTAGTTTGGTATGTATCTTTCATACCTTTCTTTGTACTCATACAGATATATACAAACATATATGGGCTTTCCCCCCTCTTTTGCAAAAACAGAATCTTTTTATTTATAATTACTATGTAATTTGCTTTCTTTGACATCAACTTTATCAAGGTATAATTTACATACAATAAAATGGTCCCATTGTTAAGTGTACATTTCAATGAGGTTTGGTATAAACCCATGTAACCATCACCATAATCAAAATATAGAACATTTTCATCATCTCAAAAAGTTTTCTTATACCTAGTTATTCTCTAATTCCACATCCCACTCCAGGTAACCAGAGATATGCTTCCTGTTATTTTAGATCACATTTGTCTTTTCTAGAGCTTCATGCATATGGATTCATGCAGTATATGCCCTTTTGTGTCTGACTTCTTTTCCTTAGCATAATGTTTTTGAGATTTATCCATGTTGCTTATATCAGTAGTTCACTACTTGTTATTGCTAAATGGCATTGTTTTGAATGAATATACCAGAATTTGTTCATACGTTTGCTTATTGATGGACATTCAGGTTGTTTCCAGTTTTGAGCTATTATCAGTATAGCTGCTATGAATGTGCTGGTACAAATCTTTGTGTGAATGTATATATATATTTTTTCGTGTCAATACCTAGGAGTGGAATTGCTGGGTCATACAGTAGGTGTATAAGAAACTGCCACTATTTTCCAAAGTAGTTGTACCATTTTACATTCTGACTAGCTGTGTGTGAGAGTTCCACTTGCTGTATATCTTCTCTAACTCTTAGTATCAATAGTTTTTTTCAGTTTTAGCCATTTTAATGGGTCAATAGTGGTATCTCATTGTGAGTTTTTTCCTTTCTTTTTTTTTTTCCTTCGGTTACCAGATGAAAAAGTGTTCAGTGTACTTTCATCAAAGCAATTCATTATGGGTTTAATACGTATTTTCCTGATGATTGATTATACTGAGCATCTTTTTTTTTTTTTTTTTTTTTTTTTGAGACAGAGTCTCACTTTATTGCCCAGGGTAGAGTGAGTGCCGTGGCGTCAGCCTAGCTCACAGCAACCTCAAACTCCTGGGCTCAAGCAATCCTGCTGCCTCAGCCTTCCAAGTAGCTGGGACTACAGGCATGTGCCACCATGCTCGGCTAATTTTTTCTATATATGTTAGTTGGCCAATTAATTTCTTTCTATTTATTGTAGAGACGGGGTCTCGCTCTTGCTCAGGCTGGTCTCGAACTCCTGAGCTCAAAAGATCCGCCCACCTCGGCCTCCCAGAGAGCTAAGATTACAGGCATGAGCCACCGCGCCCGGCCCTGAGCATCTTTTCATATGCTTATTTTCTATTTATCTCTTTTGTGAAGTAACTGTTGAGATCTGTTTCCATTTTTTAATTGGCTATTTCTCTTATTGAGTTGTAAGGTTCCTTATATGTAGTAGAACCTCCCTTGACCCCATATCTTCTTCCGACTCTAGCTCTAATTCTCTGGTCTCCTCCAGAGTAAAACTCTTGGAAAAAGTTGTATGTGGCCAGGTGCCATGGCTCAGCCCTGTAATTCTAGCACCTTGGGAGAACGAAGCGGGAGGATGGCCTGAGCCTAGGAGTTTGGGGTTGCAGTGAGCTATGATGATGCCACTGCACTCTAGCTCAGGAGGCAGATCAAGACCCTGTCTCAAAAAAAAAAAGAGAAGTTGTCTATACTTGCTGGCTCTACTTCCTCCCTTCCCGTGCTCTTCCCAAGTCACTGTAATGGGACTTTCATCCCCAACATTCCCTTACCAAACTAAATATTGACAAAACCAATGATCAATTCTTCATCCTCCACCAAAAGCAAAGATATTATAAGGAAAAGTTTTGTTTCCTTTTTGTTTTGGGTTCTTTTTGGTGTATGTTTTCCTTGTAATATCTTTGCTTTTGGTATTAGGGCAGTGCTGGCTTCATAAAACAATTTGGAAAGTGGCTCCTCACCTATTTTCTGGAAGAGTTTATATAGGATTGGTAATATTTATTTCTAAAATTGTATTGAATTCACCTGTTAAGCCATCTGGTAGTTCTCTGTGTCTGAAACTTTTAAAATTCAATTTCTTTAGAAGATATAGGGTTATTCAGATTTTCTGTTTCTTTTGGAGTCAGTTTTGTTAATCTGTGTTTTTTAAGGAATTTATACATTTCATCTAAGTTTTAAATTTATTAGCATAAAAATTATTCATAATATTCCTTTATTATCATTTTAATGTTTATAGGATTTATTGTGTTGTCTATCCCCTTCCTTCATTCCTGATATTAGTAATTTATGCCTTCTCTTTTATTTTTTTACCTGAGCAATCTAGTTAGGAGTTTATCAATTATATTAACTTTCTTTTCAGAAGACCCAGCTTTTGGTTTAATTAATTTTCTGTATTGTTTTTACAGAACAATTTTCTGTTTCTTTGATTTTTCCCTCCTTTAATACTTCATTCTCTATTAGTTATCTGTAGCTACAGAACAAATTACCTCAAAATGTAGTAGATTAAAACAGCAAACATCTATATAACAGTCTTTATAGATTCAAGAGTCCAGAAATGGCTTAGCTGGATTCCTCTGCCCCGAGGGTCTCTCACAAGGCTGCAGTCAAGGTGTAGTCACATGGAGGAATCAGCTAAGGAGAGACCCATTTTCAAGCTCTCACTGTCTTGATTGCAGGATTCAGTTGTTTTGCAGGCTGTCGGACTGAAGGCTCAGCTCCTTGCTGACTGTTGACTAGTAGTCACCCTTTATTCCTTGCCACCTGGGCTACTCCATGGGGCAGCTCACAACATGAACTCTACCTTCCACAAGAGCAATCAAGCAAGAGAGAAAGGAAGGGCAAGCAAGATGTAACTTTGTAAACTAATTTCAAGGTTGACTTCCTATTACCTTTGTCATACTGAGTTTGTTAGAAATGAGTCACTAAATTCAGCTTCCACTCAAGGGAAGGGAATTACACAGAGCATGAATACCAGGAGATGGGGATCAATGGGTGCCATTTTAGAGGCTGCCTATATTGCCCAGACTGGTCTTGAACTCCTGGGCTCAAGTGATCCTCTCACCTCAGCCTTCCAAGTAGCTGGGACTAGAGGTGCACACCACCACACCTGGATAATTTTTTTTATTTTTTGTAGAGACAGGGTCTCACGGATGTTGCCCAGGCTGGTCTCAAACTCTTGGCCTCAAGTCATCCTCCTGGATCAGCTTCCCAAAGTGCTGGGATTACCAGCATGAGCCAGAGCCACCACATCTAGCCTATGTTGACTTTAATGGGAACCATTGAAAGACTTTAAGGAGGGAGTAATTAATCATAATTACGTTTTAGCAAAGTCTCTTTGGTCACTCTGAAGGATAACTTAGAATGGGACAAATCTCAAAGCAGAGAGACCTATTAGGATGTTGTTGGGCCAACAGATGACGGTGGATCTCAAATTAAGGATTACTTATGAGAAAGAAGGAAAGAAGATGTCCCCAGGTAAGAAAGGAAACATGAGAACAGAACAGAAGTGGGATGCATGTGACGAGGATGGGGAACTGAGACTTAACCTGTCTCCCTGAAGAGGTTGTGTTGGCTACCTACCTTGGGGAAGTTCGGCTACATGGGGTGGATGGGGGGAAGTACCACAGAGAGTCTAGACTGACGTGATGGGCATTTGGGAATCACCATAGATTCCTGCAGGAAGTAGCGTGTTGCAAGATGTGTAGGTGTGTGATTGGCAGGGGCATGAAAGATGCTGAAGAAAGGAGAGGCTGGAGCCAGAGAGATAGCTAGGGGGTGGTTGTGGTATTCCTTGGCACAAAGAGAGGAGCACTTTGATTAGAGGATTGTCTGTGAGAATGGTGAGAAAAGGTAGATATTATAGGCAATTCAGAGGATGAAATGAGAGACTGTCATTTTTTTAACATTTAGTGGAGATGGAGTTATAATCCACCCAGCAACTGTTATTTTCATAGAGCTATTGAGAGGCTCAAATGAAATAATATAAATGAAGTCACTTATAAATATATGAATATCATTATAGAGATACACTTACCACTATATTAACTCCTGTGGTGGGGTTGCCAGATACCAAATTAGAGAGCTGGGACCATCTACAGTGGCAGCCATTGGGCAGATAAATAAGAATTCAACATACGGACTTAACCTTGGAGTGCATTTTACCTCTATCAGAGGTGTGTACTGTGACCCTATAGTCATAACTTCCTAAGTTCCTATCTTGATTCTTAACATTTAATAGAGTGGACAAGTTAATAACCTCTCTGTTCCAAGTGGAGGTAATTATAGTAACTACCTGATTGGGAGGTTATGAAATGAAATAAGATAATGTAGATAAAGTATTCAGTATCTTTTATGGTAAGGAGTGAATAAATATTGGTTGCTATTTTTGTTATTTTGAGTGAGTACATCGTATTCCTTCATTTTACCAAGGCAAAAGCCAACCCTAGTAAGTAGCCTTTCCATCCAGTAAAAAGTGTGATCATCCTGTCCTGCTCCAGGACAGAGATTCAAGTACATACATATGTTTCTTTGACAGCCCTTCGTTTTTTGCTTTAGGAGTTGTTTATCTTTCCAAATCATTCTTATGTCCTTTTTCACCCCCAAATCAAGCTTTGTATCCTACTTTAAAAAGCAGAAATCTTTACCTTTTATAATTAGATCTCTTTAAATAGATTCGCATAGATATTGCAGTTCTTTTCTAAAATACACCAGCTGCAAGAATCCCTGGCTCAGGAGATACAAGATGCCTTTGGCAAGGGGTCTTTTCTTTAAAGATAACAATATAATTATACTGAGATGTTTCAGCATTTTATTCTGCTGTTATTTTTATTTTCAGTGTCTTCATACTTTTTTCTTCTCATCTCACTCCTCTATTCCAATTTAGAATAAATTAAAGCATTCATCTGGATTCTACTTCAGTATGTATGAGAAAGAACACTGGATAGTGAAGCACCTGGTTTTTCTCTTTCCTTTATAGGTTTTGAAATAGATTTTTGCATTCATTTCAACTTATGGACTTGCAAGAGAGTAAACCAGCAGTCTAATTGAAATATAGTATTCCCTTTAGGAAGAAAATGGAACTTAATTTCCCTCTTGTTGGATTTGATGTAGTAGGAATTGACTTACAGCGCTTGAGGAATGATCTGTTAATAATTTAAACATGAAGTTACAGTCTCAGACCCAGGCTTCCTGATTTATGTTTGTCAATATTATGAGACTAGTTAACTCTTGGGCATGCTTTAACGAGTTTGAAC
The DNA here is from genome assembly GCA_008750895.1 of Mirza zaza. Classification (NCBI taxonomy): domain Eukaryota; kingdom Metazoa; phylum Chordata; class Mammalia; order Primates; family Cheirogaleidae; genus Mirza; species Mirza zaza. The sequence goes on from VSMD01033368.1 coordinate 48,625, forward strand.
ATTTATATGGCAAATTAAATTAATTAAATCACTGGAATGGTTTTAATACTTTAATGATTACAGAATTTTGAAGAGAGTCTCCTTCATTTAGAATATCTAAATTTTCTCTTCTTTCATCTTTTAAAATAACTTACCACAAACCTGGAACTTTTCTTTCCTTGAGATCACATTTCTAGACTTTACTTTGTTAATTTCACCCTTCCAGAAAGTTTCTGGAGACTCTTACTGTCTGGAGCACACCTTTCAGGAGAACTTAATCTGTTTGTCTTATCAGTAACACAGGAGGGTAGAGTCAGTTATTGTAGATTTTCCTGGTAGGGTGACTATGTAAACTGAAAGCTTATTCACCAATTAAACCAACCTTGGAGTTCCAATGAGCTATTTAGATGGAATGAGTAACCTAGTTAATACATAACTGTAGAGGTCTTGGCATCTCCTGTTTCAAACTGTCTTTGTTGCTGTGTTACTTTTAGTTCATTGAGTTGCCAAAAATCCACTGATACAAAGCATTTCCTGTACATTGTTTTACTCTAAAAGGTATTTTTATCTATGGTTGTTATTTGCACATCACTCTGTTTTCTGAAGAAATGGAAAGAAAGAAAACATCCTTTTGTAAGTTGAAGTGTAAAGTAGTGCTTGCCTCTTTTGCACTTCTCCCATCATTTAAAACTTCCCTCTGCAGGTCCTTACCCAAATTTGACCATCGGTCGAAAGTAATCAAATTTCAGAAATTGTCCTACCTTCAAATCTTTCTCACACTTTCCCAGCCTACAATCAGGAGGTAGCAGGTATATTAATATTTACTAAGGTGTGGATGGCAGCCTCCTATTGTGTTGCTTTTCCTGGGATTATTTTGCATTTTTAATAAGAAGGCTATCTAAAGGAATGAAGTTCAAATGATTAAATAAAATCTGAGGCAATACAGTTTGCTAATAGAAGAAATCGGAGGCAAGAAAGCCTCGTTCTTCAAAATATTCTTGGTAGGTTACTTGCTCTAACAGTAGTCCCAGTAACAAGTTTTTTGTTATTGTTTAATAATTCATCCCATGGGGATCTTCCCATGGTCATATCTAAGCCTCTCACAGTATCTGCATACAATTTGCATCCAAGTCTTTCTGCTTGTGTGGTCTGTGTGTGACCATGAAAGGTTAGCCCCTGAAGTCTTTGCTAACCTCTTGCTAGTTCACGATCACCTCTTGGTTACATTACCTTAAAGAGGATAACAGCATGAATGAAAAAACAAAAGTAGCAGATCAACAGTTAGCCTTGGTGAGGAAAATGGGTCCTGACATGTAGATACCGGTAGGGGGAAATCTATGTGGGGACTACCCAGCATTCCTGCCCAGTGACTGCTGTGACCTGCCTGCCCGGCAAGCCTCATCAAGACCAAAAGATGGCTTTGGCTCCAACACTCTGCGGTGCCCTAATATGTGCATCAGTACAGGGATTTAGCAGCTTTCACAAGGCCATTTATCAGTCATCTCTTATGGTTAGGAAATCGGAAGTGTTCAGTTCTTTCCACTTTTGAAAACGGGAAAGAAGAGGGGAATTTTTCCTTCTCTTCAGGCTAGAATGAATAGGATTCCAGCCCTTCACCAAGACTATTAAGTGACAATTCTGCTGTTTGCTCATAGACTAGAGGCAGTTATTCCCATTGTACCCTATTGTTTATGTACCATATTAAGACTTAAGTCACTGGCTTCTCTTCTGTGTATGCCTTATACAGTTAAACAAAGAAAGATGAAAATTGCAAAGACCTTGAAGTGTCATAGATATGGGGCAATCTGTTGGCCACATTTACGTCCTTTGTTTTAGATCGGAAGTTCCTGCTGTTGTTAATGGAGAGCCAAGAAAAAGTCCTGGTGGCTGTAGAAAGAGCCCTCTGCCTGGGGAACAGGAGTTTGGTTTTGAGAACTTGCCTACCTCTCAGAAACTTGGTGACCTGGGGTAGGGCTCTTTCAAATACTACTTTGCATCTGTGATACAGGGTTAGTTACATTTTTCTCTACCTACCTCACATTCTTGTGAGGCTCAAACAAGATAATAGGCACAAAAGTACTTTGCAGATAAAGAGGCTTATAAACACACACAACGTTGTTTTATTCTACAGCATTTTATTTCTGGGCTGCAGTGTAGCTGCCTATTTTATATTAATTAAGATGTCCCTCCTGTTCATAAAAGGCTATGTGGAAAAAGAGGGAAACTGCGGTTAGAGAAGAGATGATTCCCCAAGCTGCTGGGAAAATTCAAGGCTGCAAAAGTAACTGTTTTTAATAGATCAAAATTTACCTGTGTGGGAGGGAGGCGGGTATATACATACATAATGAGTGAGATGTGCACCATCTGGGGGATGGTCATGCTGGAAACTCAGACTTGTGGGGGGAGGGGGAAAAGGGCATTTATTGAAACCTTAAAATCTGTACCCCCATAATATGCTGAAAAAAAAAACTATAAAATAAAAAAAAATTTACCTGTGAATTTTTTAATGATGTCATCAAAAATTAATTGCATTTAACTTACTTAATTCTCTAAATGGCTTTTGGAGAGGAAATCCTCCCTGTCAGGATCTGCTGTGTCAATCTAATTTCCTTCTGAGCTTGACAGAAATTGTAATCTCTGTCGACTCTGGCCCACACGTGGCAATAAGTTGTTATTCATGAGATGTTACAAGAAACCAGTCAGTTCTTCTACTGTATTTCTTTCGGTAGTGAGGTAGAGAGTTCTAGGCCCTGAAATGCGGGAAAAATGAGCTGATGTTAGCAAGGACAAAAAGGGGCACATCTCAGATTCCTATTCCTGACTTAAAAAAAAAAAAAGGCACATGAAGATGATGAAGAGAGTCAGACCTATATTGTGTCTCCTGTTTCTTCGTGGCCTGGATCAGCAAGAGTATTGCCGCCAGGGCCCGTGGTCCTCTGGGGTGTCTCCTCTAGGGATCTGCACACTCTAGTTCCCAAATGAATGGGAAGCTGAGATGGGAGGAAAAGTAGTTCATCTGGATCGATCTCTCTCTCTTTTTAAAATTTCAGTAGATTTAGGGGGTGCAAGTGTTTTTTGTTACACAGATGAATTGTATAATGCTGAAGTCAGGGCTTTTGGTTATACCCATCACCAGAATAGTGGACTTTGTACCAATAGGTAGATTTTTATCCCTCACCCCCCACCCATGGATCTCTTTCTTCAGTAAATGATTTGGTGAAATGAAACATGTAGTCACACAGAGATCCAATTATTGAGACAACCAGGATTGCAACAGTTAGATGTCTTGTCAGGAGAACGGGAGAAGCTGCCTCAAATCCAGTCTATTCCACTAAGGGAAATCACAAGCTTTTTAAGGAGGGGCCATGTGCCTTGGGGCAGATGGAGGGAGGTGGTGAGTGCTGGCATCAGGAAGGCTGCCCAGGAGCCTTCAGAATGTCAATTCCTTTGCCTTATAGAAAATTCACCATTTCAGGCAGGTGTGGTGGCTCATGCCTATAATGTCAGCACTTTGGGAGGCGGAGGCGGGAGATTCACTTAAGGCCAGGAGTTCCAGTCCATCATTTCTAGGAAACAACTCAAAGGGTCAAGTAGTTGCTTAAGGGAGAGGATTATAAAACGGGGTTCATGGAGCCAGTTAAAAATACGTGTTGTATCCTTTGGCCATTTTACACCTTTACCTTTTGTTCCCCTCAAAATATCTAATATCAAACTGCAAGTACAGAAAGTGCAGTCCCGGAGAAAGGAAGAACATACTCGAACTAGTTAAGATTACAGGGGGGATATAAACACCGTAATTGAGATCTGGAGTCCGGAAAGATAAGATTAAGGGTCACAGCTATCCAGATATCTATCTTCACTGGTCCATAAGAGGAAATGAAATAAAGAGCAAAAGAGATTTGAATTGGCCAAAACTAAAAGGCCGGAGCACAAAGGTTTTTAAATTCTGGCAAAAGTCTTAACTATCCCTGGGTTAATGTTTGTGAAGTGTGGTTTGACACAGCCGTGCCCAGAGATGGGATATTGGACCACATGGCTCACTATACGTAAGGACCTCCATGAGTCTAAATCTGCAATATTTTTCTTGCCTCTGTTAAGAGACTTAAATTACACTGATATTTAAAAACAAAACAGAAGAAATGAAAATTTAGAAGGTTTTTTGTTTTTTAAGAGACAGGGTCTCACTATATTGCCCAGACTGACCTCAAAGTCTTAGGCTCCAGAGATCCTCCCTTCTCAGCCTCCCAGCACCATCTTTTACTAACAAATAAGGGAGTGAAGAGCCTATAGGAGCAATGCCATTGTCAACGCAGTGAGAAAGCTCTGGGTTATGCTCAGCTGGTGGTGGAGGCAGGACTTGGTTACTGTAGTGGGCACATCACCAAAGAATCCAGATCTCCTGCCTCTTCGTGTTCGAGGGGAGCAACCATTGTGAATAATCTATGAGATAGCCCCAAGTCTAATTAGTCTCTGCGATTTTGAATGGTAGAGGTGTGTTTTCATACCAGCTTCTGCTTATGTACGTAGACCTGTTCTTTTCTAGTATGTGAATATTTTTATATGTGCTCCTTTTTTTTACCCTGCTTCATTTAAAAATAGATTCTTCAGTCCTCCTTCTTCCCCTCTCACTCTCACAACTTACTTTAAAAACAAACAAACAAAAAAACAGCTCCTTTATCTCTAAATCTCAGTACCCCATGGAGTCCCTTGTACATAGTGAGTACACATTATATGTTTTCACTGAATTGGCTAGATGGTAAGATATTTCTTAAACTGGAGTTTAGGGGTTAATTTCTGATATATTTTCAGAGGTCTGTGAATTCTCTAAAAGCATTTTAAAAATTTCGTGTTTTTATTTTAATGATGGATCCACATTATAATCAAGTTGCACTGCATAATTTCTGTGCCCATGTTTGTGTTTGAGAAACATTGGAATAAAATATCACTCAGAATATATGTAAACTTATGATTACAGAGCAGTGCTGACTGTAAGTGATCATTCAATTTTTGGAAAATATAATTGGTTTTACCCAGCACCCCCTTTACTAACAGTATAGGATATTCCCTAGTTACTTCCTCTTGGTAGACAGAAGAGAGGGTTAGGAATGGTTTTACCTGTGTTCATTTCTGTGTCTCAAAAAAAAAAAAAAAAAAAAAGAAGAAGAAATAGGGGAGATAGGAAAGAAGGAAGAGGGTCTCCATACATTAATAGAGTTTTAAAAGGATGGTATAAGAATTTGGCCAAGAGTGGAATTTTTCTTCTCACTCGATTTTTCTCAATTTTACTTTTATGAATGGTTTCAGTGAACTACGGGTATGGTTGAGCCCTTCAAATCAGCAGATTGCCTGACTCCAAAAGTTTATTGTGTTAATTCAGATTTGATAGCACCCCTCCACTATGTAATTGTCTCTGGTTGCAAGTATCTCACATCCTTTATGGAAGAAGGGAGGATTTGATATACATAAATGAAATCTATGCTTCAAAGTACCATTGAAAAGCTTGATGAAAAATCTTCCAAATCCTAATTTGTTAAAAGAATCTTTTCACAATGCCATAATTGATACAGGCAAATTGCGGGCAGGTTAAAATTTTTTCAGCTCTGTCTTTTCATAGGCGTTTGATTTTTCACCCTCTACAGCAACTCCTTTTTATCATGTTTATTCCAACAAATCTAGATCCTTCGCTGGCTTTCTTGAACACACAGCTGTTTGCTTCTCAATAAGGTTGATTATCTCTGGCTTCCTGAAAAGAATACGGAGATGCAAAGAGCCAGGTGTTGTCATTACTGCTGCACAAAGTAAAAGCCCTTAGAGTGAGACTAAGATAAACCTCACTGACTAGAATACTTGAATAAGTGTGTAAAAGTGGGCTTGGATTTACTATGTTCATTTCCCTGAAGCTGTTTGGAAATGCCTGAGGAAAAGATGGTAAACTCTCCAACTTCAGTTTCATGGGTATCTTTTAGTCTAAATACTGTAGTCTGTGGTGAGTACTTTCTGAAAATGGGGGTGGGGGAATTTGGAAATTAATACCATTTTTTGTAAAACCCATATAATATGCATATTTTTAAGGAAACAATGAGATAGTAATGAATTTTTGCCTTTGTCAGGGGGCAAATGTATGCCATCTTCCAGACAAAAAGTAAATTAGGATATTGGAGGCTTGTGGTTCAAATAAGTTTCTACTGAAGCAATAAGAATTTCTCATTTGAGTAAAGAAAAATACAAAGGAAAAAAAAAGCCAAGAAAACCCTCCTGCGTGGGATAACTGTGGTTTTGTTGCTTAATCACAAACTAAAGAATAGTAGTAGGCATCCCAGAGCCCCGGATTTTAATTCATAATCAAATGGATTAGCCAATAGTTGGGAAATATATTCAACATATAACCCCTTCACACAAGCTACCAGTGTAAATAGTTACTCATCTTTTTTTAAAAATAGGTTGGCAAATGTATAAAGATGACTTAGCTCTTTGGGAAAGTCATAGGTATATATGCTGATACAAGAGTCATACTGTACAACAGACTATTGTCCCAGTTAAAGTTGTATTAGAAGAAAGAAAAGTATTGGGTTTAATTCTTTCTTTTGTTATACCTTGGTTATAAAACCAACTTTTCAGTCATTTTAAAAATATGTACTGTCTTTTTGTTTTTGTTTTTGTTTTTGTTTTTGAGACACAGTCTTGCTTTGTTGCCCAGGCTAGAATGAGTGCTGTGGCATCAGCCTAGCTCACAGCAACCTCAAACTCCTGGGCTCAAGCAATCCTGCTGCCTCAGCCTCCCAAGTAGCTGGGACTACAGGCATGTGCCACCATGCCCGGCTAATTTTTTCTATATATATTTTAGTTGGCCAATTAATTTCTTTCTATTTATAGTAGAGATGGGGTCTCGCTCTTGCTCAGGCTGGTCTCGAACTCCTGAGCTCAAACGATCTGCCCACCTCGGCCTCCCAGAGAGCTAGGATTACAGGCTTGAGCCACCGCGCCCGGCCAATATGTACTGTCTTAATTCTTTTGTTTTGGCAAATCTGACTTTTCTGGTGTTTCATATTGATAGGCATAGAACTGACATAGAAGTGTTCTACGACTTTAAAGAGCATTCCAGTTTTCATATTATATCAGTTAGAATGCTTTTGACCACAGGTAACAGAAATTCCCAACTCATGTGGCTTAATAAGGAATGAATTATCACACATAGCAAAAAGTCCAGGATTGGTAATTCTTTAGCATAATGATACCATTCAAGACTTATATTCTTTTTATCTTTCTGCTCTGCCAGCCTCAGCTTATAGGCCTTACCCTGTAGTCCCTCATGGTTTCAAGTTGGCTGCAGCAACTCAAGGCAACTCTAACAAATATATCCTTGTATTAGTCAAAGGCAAAGAGTTTTCTCAGAGTCTCCCAGAAGACTTTCCTTCACACCTCATTGTCCAGAACTGGGTCGTATGCCCATGCCTAGACCAATCCAAAGCAGGTGTCCACCATGATTCACTTAGACCAGTTAAGACCATAGCCTGAATCACATGGGGAAAGGTGGCAAAAGGTAGGTATTTGAATAGCATTAGAGTGCTGTTTGCAAAGAAGAATGGAAGAATGCCAATGAGATGCACACAAAAAAATTTGACATATACAGATTCTTAAAGCTCAAATTAAAAACCCCTTATGCAGGATCTTTAAATTCAATGCCTGTGTCAAATTGCAACCCTGGAAACTATATCCTTTGACTACGCGCATTCATTTTGTTCTCCATGGAAAGCTGGTCAGGCTGACTTCCACCTGGAGAAGCCTGAGATACAATACAGTCTTGAGACCTAAGTCACATGGCATGATAGGAACAAGGGGAGGGAAGATCAGTCAGAGGCTAGCAGAGCCCCAGGAAATGGGGACAAAGCTATAAATACCCAAAGAAGACCAGGTTTGACAGATCTAGGCTATGTATGTGAGGCCTACTGGAGATCCAGACTGCGGAGAAGATGATGGCAAGGCACTTTGAGAAATGCAGAGTGGATGGAGTGAGTGTTTCAGCTCTTCGAGTCCAGCAGCAAGTGGGCCCAGAGGCAGCTACCTGAGCACAGTGCAGGGTCTAGAGAGGCTGACCCTCCCACTGGCTCCTTGAGTACAGTGGGGGGTGAGTTGGTAGAGCATATACTTTAATGGATGTTCATTGTGAAATAAGTAATGGGCCTCAGGGCAAGAATTTACATAAATGGAACATTAAGTTGTGGTTTTGTTAATGTCTTGGTATGTTCTAGGCTTATATGGTAGGTCAGTGTAAGAGACAGTCCAGTGATTTCTATATTGAATATAAAACTGTTGTCCATTCTGTTCTTTGCTTTTCCTCCAGGTCTTCACACGACTTATTCCTTGAGGTCTTCTCCTGAGAGCTTTTCCCTGAGCCCTCACCCCCAGCTCTCAAGCCCCTACCTTCCTTAAGTTTCTTCCTAGCCTTAATCGCTGCTGGAAAT
>VSMD01033369.1:0-20179 GCA_008750895.1 Mirza zaza
AAGCCTGTAATCCTAGCTCTCTGGGAGGCCGAGGTGGGCAGATCATTTGAGCTCAGGAGTTCGAGACCAGCCTGAGCAAGAGCAAGACCCCATCTCTACTATAAACGGAAAGAAATTAATTGGCCAACTAATATATAGAGAAAAAAATTAGCCGGGCATGGTGGCGCATGCCTGTAGTCCCAGTTGCTTGGGAGGCTGAGGCAGCAGGATTGCTTGAGCCCAGGAGTTTGAGGTTGCTGTGAGCTAGGCTGACGTCACGGCACTCACTCTAGCCTGGGCAATAAAGTGAGACTCTGTCTCAAAAAAAAAAAAAAAAAAAAAAAAGAAAGCTAGCAACTTTAATGATAAGACTTCATCAAATGATCTTTGACAAGGGTTCCCAGGCCATTCAGTAGGGAAAGGACAATCTTTTTCAAGAATTGGTGCTGGGAAAACTGGATAACCACATGCGAAAAAAATGAAGTTGGATCCTTACCTTACACCATATATAAAAATTAACTCAAAATGGATTAAAAACCTAAAAATATATAAAACATATGAAACATATTTTAAAAAGACCAATAAAGCATAGCTTCCTGATGTTGAATTTTGTAGTGATTTCTAGGATATGACACCAAAAGTACAGGAAACAAAAGAAAAAATAGGACCTCATAAAATTAATGGACCTCATAAAATTAATCATAAAAATGGACCTCATAAAAATTAAAACTTTTGTATATCAGAGAGTGCTATCAGCAAAGTGAAAGGGAACCCATAGAATTAGAGAAAATATTTGCAAATCATATATCTGATAAGGGATTGATATTGGAACTCCTACAACTCAACAGTGAAACAAACCTAATTCTAAAATGGGAAAAGGATTTGAACAGACTTTTCTCTAAAGAACATATACAAATGGACAATAAAAGATGCTAAGCATTGCTAATCATTAGGGAAATGTAAATTAAAACCACAATGAGATATCACTTCGTACCCATTAGGATAGCTGTTATTAAAAAAACAGAAAACAATGTTGGTGAAGATGTGGAGAAATTAGACCCTTTATGCATTGTCAGTGGGCATATAAAATTATGTAGTGGCTGTGAAAGCAGTGTGGCATTTCCTTAAAAGGTAAACATACAATTGCCATATGATCTAGCAGTTCAACTGCTGGGTATATGCCCAGCATACGCAAAAGAATTGAAAGCAGGGACTGGAACAGGTATTTGTACACCCATGTTCATAGCAGCGTCATTCACTATAGCCAAAAGGTAGGAACAGTCCCAGTGTTGTTCATTCATTGACAGATGAATGGGTAAATAAAATGTGACATATACATACAATGGAACATTATTTAGCCTTAAAAAGGAAGGAAATGTTGATGCATGTGGAAGCATGGATGAACCTTAAAGACCTTATATTAAGTGAAATAAGCCAGTCACTTTAAAAGGACAGTATTGTATTATTTCCTTTATATAAGGTTCCTAAAAGTATATATAAATGGCTAATAAGCACATGAAAAGATGCCCAATATCATTAGTCATTCAGGAATGAGATACCACTGCAACCCACTAGAATAACTGTAATCAAAGAGACAGACAATACCAAGTGTTGGCAAGGATGTAGAGAAACTGGAGTCTTTATATGTTGCTGTAAAATGGGACTGTAAAATGTCCAGAGTTAACCATAAATTTGTGGTATGACTCAGCAGTTCCACTCCTAGGTTTCTACAAAGGAGAAATGAAAACATATTTTTACACAAAGACTTTTATATGGGAATGTTTCTAGTATTACTTATAATAATCAAAAAGTGGAAACAACCCAAATGTTCATTAATTGGTGAATGGCTAAACAAAATGTGATATAAACATACAGTGAAATACTATTCAGCAGTAAATGGAATGAAATACTAATATATACTACAACATGGGTGAACCTGAAGATATGCTAAGAGAGGACAGACAGTCTTTGGACTACCAGTTGTATGATATAAAATTTCTAAAAGACGCAACTCTCTAGAAACAGCAAATCAGTTGTTGTTGGGCTGGGACTTGTGAGTGGGAGTGGGGATTGACCGTAAATAGGCATGAGGGAAACTTTTAGAGTAATGGAAAAGTTCTAAAACTGGCTTGTGATGGGTGTACAACTGTCAAAATTTACTGCAAACTATTTAACTGTTCTAAAAATGCTTAATGAAAAGTCTTGGAAGGTGTGCCCAAGTGTATATGAGATATTCTGGGAAAGCATCAGCTTGAGTGGTGTGTTACAGAAGGGTTCAAGAAAGAGAATAGCATGTGAGATGACTTGTGTGAACCAATAGGAAAGAGAGCATGATTTGTTCAGGGAATCATAAAAGCCTTGCATTTGATGCAACATGAAGTTTGAGGCTGGGACTGTCCAAAGAAAAGGTTAGGAGTGAATTTAAAGAAATACAATTCAGTTTACTTATTTTATACTTCTAAGTATATGGATTCTAAGCTATTGGTAATAACCTGGCAGGATCAATGGATTATTGTAGGCTCACTCTTGGTATGCTTTTGTATTCACAAAGTTTAACACAATGTTGAAAATTATCAGAAGGAAGAATATTTAAAACTAAAACTAAATGTTTTGCTGTCCTTGAACAAAATCATGGTATTTCCAGAGTATTAAGTTCTATTTATTTTTCAAAACCCAGTTGCTGTAGGCTATTTCTGCTATATCTTATCTAATGCTTCTTCACCCTTACCCCTTGCAGGGTTTCTCCTCTGTCTCGCTACCTCTGTTATAGCACTTCCAGCATAATATCATAATCCTTTTTTCTGAAACTATAAGATCTTTATGTAAGAACTTATTTTCTTCAATTTTATAACTGTAGTGTCTAGCATGATCTTTGGCACACAATGCATTGTTCACTAGTAAATTTGCTTCCAGAACTTTCAAAGAAGGACAAGCAAAGCATAGATCAAAGGGTTGGAGGGAACTGTGCAAGAGGATAGTGTACTAAACCACTGGAAAGACACAAGGTGAAAGTTATAAACTCTTAAAACCAATTTGACTTTGGATTGAGATAAATAATTCCCCATCTAATTTTTGAATTCTTATGTCTACCTCACATGTCTTTCTTTTCTGTCTTAGAATTTCAGGACTGGAAAAGACCTTTAGAATTCATATAATCTTGTCGTTATTTATTTTGTGATTTTAAGCCAATTACTTAACCCTTTCTAAGACTAAATTTCCTTATCTGTAAAATGAGGGAATAATACGTACCTCATTGTTATCAAGATTAAATAATGTAATATTTATGCAATCCTCAAGTGTTCATAAAATTAATCCAGTAAGTGGCTAGAAATGACAGATTGAATGAATTATCCAAAGTTTACCACAAATGTATCACTAAATTTGGGCTAGAATCGATGTCCTCAGTCCTAATCCAATATTTCCACGCTGGCATGGTACTTCTTTACATCCTAGTGATCATATCCTTTTTTTAGTTGCATTTCCAATTTGATGTGGGCAGGGTAACAAAATTCACAAGCTTTACTCATGCAGAACATGCTTATTAAGCACTGCACATTGCTGTGTATCATGCAGTATGATAAGTGTAGGAAAACAGATGAATAATAAATGGTTTGTGTTCTGAGGGAGTTTGGTGTCTAGAAGGTAGAAGATAGACCTTCTAGAAAAACATATACATTAAACGAAATGTTAAGTGCCATGATAGACAAATGGGGATGATGTAAAGAAGATTTGAACAGCATATTATGGAAGGGAGATATCTGGGTGAGTAGGTGAATAGGTAATCACCAGGTGAAAGGAGCTGAGGGATATAAGAGTGACTGGCTTATATTTTGCCTTGGAGTTTGTTGTGGAAGGTGATGTCATGGAGCATTCTGTGAAGAGACTGAAGGTATAGTTTATTAGCAGTGGAGCCAGGATGCCAGAGATTACACTGAGATAGACTTGGTAGGGAATGAGCACAGGAAGGGAAGTGCCAGTGGATAAGAAGTATAAGAGAAGGCAATATTAATATCTTTCCAGCTCCTTATTGTAGAGTCTAGGTAATTACATTTCAGCTCTTATGTAAAAGCCCTTTGAGATTGTTGCCATTTGACTATTATTACAATCAACTATTCATTTTGCTGTAATCTGATGACTCTCCTAGATATAGTATCATTTATTAATGATTTGGGCAATTAGACATTCTCCCATTCTTGTTTAGTCCATGAGGTTAAACCCCTCAACATCATATCCCTGAACTAGGTTAACCCTAACCCTATGTGAATGTTGTATGAATATAGAAAATGATACTGGAAGATGAAGAAATTGTAATTTGGTAGTAATATGTATGCTTTTAATTTTTCTTATATTTAATGTCTTTGTGTGTGTATATGTGTAGGTTAAATGTATCTTTAGAATACAGTATGAAGAGGTCTTGTATATTCAAAGGCCTATTGAAGAAGACAGAAGAAAATTTTTCCAAGAATTGATTCTCAATCAGGCATCAATGGCTCCACCACGAAGGAAACACACTGGTAAAGTTCCTTAAAGCTTTTAGGAAAATGGGGAGGGGGATGGAGTTAAGCAATGCCATTTCTTGGAATCATTTTTTTTTAACCCTTTAAGACAGTTTATCAGGTTCTGTTTATCTTTAGATGGACACATGTGGAAATGGCCACTATGTTCACCTAACTTGAGGAGATTGGGAAGTACAGTCTTGTTAAAGCTTTATTAAACAGGACTTTTCCTTATTGCTACAGTCCAGATGATCTGGTAGATTTCACTTTCCATGGCTAAAAAAAGTTAAAGAAAAAAGTCTTCCGTTATGCTCTCTTTTAGTTATTTAATCACCCAGGACTTGACCTGGCAGGTTGTGAACACCAGATATTGTGCTGATTACTTTGTGGTCCAGGGTAGATTTGATGAGCTAAGAGCTGGTTAGAACATTTGCCATTTCTGGGTTATTTATTGATTAATTTTTCAGATATTTATTTTGGATCCATTATGTTTGATGTTTCATATGAGATATTTGAAAAATTATCCTGGCTTTGTTTTAAGGGTTAGGTTTTCTTGTTTGTACTCATAGATTTAAGAAGGGCCTCAAGAATTTGTCAGATTTCAGTTCCCCACTATAAGTAAGGGCTGCATTCTAAATCATTCAAAAGAGAGTTTCTTTTCCTAATCTTAAAGATGTATACAGGATAAGATCTGCTTGCTTAATCTTTCAACCTCTTGTAGGAAGTAGCAGTCCTGTTTGGTAAAAATGTTTAAGTCTCTTTACTCTTGTTCCATCTTTTATTTTTCTCAAAGCTGTTCTTGTAGGATATTAAATACATTCCCTATCCCTACCAAGTACTTACTTTTCCATACTATTTCTCTATTTCTTTGTTTTTCATTGGTTATATTATCCAACATTTTACTAATTTTATTGTTCTTTAGTGGCTCCTTTCTAAATTTTCTTGATGATTTAAAAATGAACACCTGGGGAGGGTGGGAAAAAAATAAAAATGAACACCTGTCAGATTGCTATAGTTATGGGTTTTTTCCTCCAAAAACTTTGGGAAATTCAGTATGTAAGTTATACTTTCTAATTATTTTGTTGCTTTCCATCAATCTAAGTATTTCAAATGTTTTATTATGAAAGTGATTCATAAATTATATATAAAATTTCAAAATCAAATTACTTAAAATCATATTGTTTGTTTTTTAAAGGGGTCCTGTTGTGAGTTATTTTATAAAGTGAAGCTATTCTAAAACTTTTGATTTCCATGCAAATTTTTACTTGTTGAATTTGCGTGGTTCACATATATAGTCAGGCACTGCATACATTTCTCAGTCAATGACAGACCTAATATATGAAAGTGGTCCCTTAAGATATAATACTGTAATTTTACTGTACCTTTTCTATGTTTAAATATGTTCAAATATACAATTACTTACCATTGTGTTACAGTTGCCTACAGTATTTGGTACAAGTAATCTGCTGTCCAGGTTTGTAGCCTAGGAGTAATAAGCCATGCCATGTAGCCTAGGTGTCGAGTAGGCCATACCTGATAGGTTTGTATTCATACAATGATGAAATTGCCTAATGATGCATTTTTCATAATACATCCATGCCATTAACTGATACATGAATGTATTTATAATTCTTTTCTTTAAAGAACATTTTGAGAGAATGCCAGAAAAGTCACTGAGGTACTGGCCAACCATGCTGGAATCTTAACATTTTCTTCTTTTTTTCTTTAGCTCTTTGTGCTATGGAAGTGCTTCCTCTTGCACTACCTTCTCCACCTCGTCAGTTATCAGAATCAGAAAAAAATCGGATGGAAGACCAGGAGGAAAATACTTTAAGAGAGTTGCGGTTGTTTCTCAGGGATGTAACCAAGAGGCTGGCCACAGATAAACGCTTTAACATCTTCAGCAAACCGGTGGATATTGAAGAGGTCTTGTTTCAGTAGTGTGCAAACAGTGAAGTTGAACTGGCTAAAAGAAAAAAATATTGACATCTTTTTTTGGAAGGAAAAAAAGCAAAGGCATGGATGAATATTACCCCTAGCCTGTAAAATTTTAATCCACGTGATAACTACCAGTGTCATCAGCAAACATCTGGTGACTTTTGGATGAAATTAGTAACCAATTTGTATATGTCCTGATCTTTGTGATCTCTTGCTCTTCAATTTAAGAAGAGAATTAAAAGTTCCTTTAGTAAAATGTCCATACTAGACTATTTTTATTCCAGGATAAATCCTACCCTTAAGCATATTGGTATTAACTAATCAATAGCAATTAATATTGGCATTTCCCAAATTGTGTATACCTTATCAAAAGAGATGGCTAAGAAACCTGAAATTTCTTTGTCTTTCATATTTTGGAAATGCCGGTGGTTAGGATGCTGTTTGATATTAAGCACCTCCCATACAGCTAAAATTATTTTTCTCTCTAAAGATTTTCTCTGCTCCCAGTGGAAAATTTCTCACTTTCTATGTGTATTGTTTTGTGTGCTTGTGGGAGCATGGTTTGTGATCATGAAAAAAGAAATTTTCCATTTGGAATCTACTATAATACTGTCAATTATAGTTTTTGTTTTTGTGTTTTATCCTGGGATAATATAGTGTGTGGATGAGCACAATATGATCTTTACTGGCCTTTTTATAGTTCAGACTCCATGTTTGAACAGCTTTGGTGTTTTTAGCTTTGATTTTTTTTTTTTTTCATTTCTTTAAAAAAAATTTGAATTATTAAATGATTCAAAGTTTCATGTTGTGTCCTAATTGTGAAATCTGTACTTTTGGACCTGAGCAGATTCCTTTGGACCCATTACCTCATCTATGACTGAGAAGAATGAGCTAGCATTACATTTCCCCCCCTGGCAAGTCTGAAAATATCTCTTCCTCCCCCACCTTTTTTTGTTGTTTGTTTGGGGATTTTTTTGATTCTTTTTTATTCTTCTTTTTTTCTTTCCCCATTTTTTGGAGTAAAGGAACTATCTAATTTTATTTATATTTGTCCATAATATATAGTTTTTTCCATTTGATCCTCTCAGCAACTTTGCAAGGATCATTATTTTTCTTATTTAGCAGCTGAGGAAACAGAGGCTTACTGGAAAATGACAAAGCCAAGACTTGAAAGTTTTTTTTAGATTCAAAGCCCACCTTCTTTACATCATAACTACCTCATATCTTTTCTTACTGGGATAACAGGACATGTCTAATTTGCTTTCTAATTAATAAATATCACTTTTTATTTGTGGAGCATTTTCCCCATTTATAGTGCTTTTAGATAATTTAAAAACTGTCAGCCAATTTAAAAAATAGTTTTAAGTGTGTGTGTGTGTATGTACATATGTGTGTCTTCATGTCCCATTTGATATGTTTGGATTATGACACTTAAAGGATAAGGACTTGCCCCCAACTCAACTTCTTATTGCTGGGAGTAAACCAATTTTGCTTTTGCTCAGGAATAACTCTTTTTCTTTCTAACCAGAAAAGATTGTCAGATTTCAAATGCCATCTGTAATACAATATAAGTTTTATAAATGATGGTAAGGCAGTGCAAGGAATAGAGAATGTTGGTCACATAAAAATTTTAGGCTGAGCACAGTGGATCATGCCTGTAATCCCATCATTTCGAGAGATAGGAGGATCATTTGAGGCCAGGAGTTTGAGACCAGCCTGAGCAACTTAGTGAGACCCTGTCTCTACAAAAAATAGAAAAATTGGCCAAGCGTGGTGGCACGTACCTGCAGTTCCAGATACTCAGAAGGCTGAGACAGGAGGATTGCTTGACCCCAGGAGTTTGAGGTTACAGTGAGTTATGAACATACCACTGCCTTCTAGCCTGAATGTCAGAGCAAGAACCTGTCTCAATTAAAAAAAAAAAATTGTTTTAAAATTTAAGGCTTGGCCGGGCGCGGTGGCTCAAGCCTGTGATCCTAGCTCTCTGGGAGGCCGAGGTGGGCGGATCGTTTGAGCTCAGGAGTTCGAGACCAGCCTGAGCAAGAGCGAGACCCCATCTCTACTATAAATAGAAAGAAATTAATTGGCCAACTAAAATATATATATATAGAAAAAATTAGCCGGGCATGGTGGCACATGCCTGTAGTCCCAGCTACTTGGGAGGCTGAGGCAGCAGGATTGCTTGAGCCCAGGAGTTTGAGGTTGCTGTGAGCTAGGCTGACGCCACGGCACTCACTCTAGCCTGGGCAATAAAGTGAGACTCTGTCTCAAAAAAAAAAAATAAATAAATAAAATAAAATTTAAGGCTTATATTTCTCTTGTTTTCTCCTTTGTCCATTCTTTTCAGGTTAATTCTGCTGCTGGTGTTGTCTGCTCTTAAAGCTGAAAACATGGGAGTCTCTGGGAAGGATAGAGGAGGGAAAACAAGATAAATTTGGATAACATAAAGCATAGAAGTTTTTATTCAGATAATGAATTCAAAGTATCTAAAAATTTTATCAAATTCCAAAGCATACTGCAGAGAAAACAAAATTTCAGAAAATTGGCTAGTTTTGGTGGTTCATGCCTGTAACCAGCCTGAGCAAGAGCCAGATCCCATCTCTACCAAAAATAGAAAAAGTTAGCCAGACGTGGTGCTGTGTGCCTGTAGTCCCAGCTGTTTTGGAGGCTGAGGCAGGAAGATCACTTCAGTTCACAAGTTTGAGGTTATGTTGAGCTGTGATGATGCCACTGTACTCTATCCGAGACAACAGAGGAAGACTTTTGTCTCCAAAAAGAAAAAAGAAATTCAGAAAAATAAACATTGAATTTAAAATTAAGCATAGGTGCTAAAATTGTAATCTTTACTAATATAAATTTTTATAGTGCTTTTCAGTTTACAAAACCATTTCCACTTGTACACTGGGCATGCCAAATGCCAGATCCAATAATCCAGCTAATTATCTTCTGAACTATAGCTTGTTTCTATGACACTCCATCACCTCCCCTATATGGAGATTAATTGGCTTTTGAGCTCTTAGAGGCTGTAAAACAGATAAAAGCACACATACACCCCTACCTAATATTTTTATAAGTAATATTAAAATTTTAAAAACATACATATAAATTACATATTTGCACGTGTGTGTGTATATATAAATTTTGAAATCATGGCATCAATGTCATCTGCAACTACAAGAAAACTAACCTGACTTTCATAGAGCAGAAATTGCCCTACCCCCAGAAATTATTCCTGGACTAATTTTAGACATTACTGCTAAAACTACTTTTATATCAAACTTGATTACTTGATTTGAGATTTGCATTGGGGAAGGCAATAGATAAATAGATTGTTTGCTCTTTCTTATTGGCCAGTGATACACAATTTATTGGTCAAATCATGACTTAATATCTCCTCTTTTGAGTTATTGCCCATAAAAATCAGCACATAGAACAATATGTTTTTTGTTTGTTTGTATGTATATTTGTTTATATTCAGTGACAATCCAGCAAATCTTTTATTAGTTCTAAAGTGGTACTTAGTTTCATTATATAATTGACTCAAAATGTTTGTAATGACTCCAAAGGAGTGGAAAATACTTTCCATGAAATAATTCACCCTAGCAAACTGAAAAAGAAAGAAATTTTTTGTTGAAAATTTTAGAGATTTACCAGAAGCTCTCTAATAATATGAAAAGCCTATGCTTTCTATTTTCCTTTTTTTCTCTTTCTCTTCTTGAAGTAATATTTATTGATGCTTATTGGGTGCTTTTGCCTATACATCCTTTTCTCAGATATGCCCAAAGGATTTTTTTAAAAAAGGTGACCTGGTTTCAAATTTCAAGAATAGATTTAGATACAACTTGGAAACTGAAACTTTTCATGGAAAGTATGATAGTAACTTTAGTAGCATAAATAGCTCTGTAATTTTATCCTTATCTATAATTATTTCTTAAATATCTAGATTTAGTTTTTAAAGAACTCTGTTTTTATTTTGTGTTTTTATGAACTGAGTAGATCATATAAAAAATGAGAAGTAATTTTCATTAAAATATCCTATTTGTTTTAGGTTTCAGATTATCTTGAAGTTATCAAGGAACCAATGGATTTATCAACAGTAATAAGTAAAATTGATAAACACAATTACCTGACTGCTAAGGATTTCCTGAAAGATATTGACCTCATCTGTAGCAATGCATTAGAGTACAATCCAGATAAGGACCCAGGAGGTAAGGATGCATAGGGCAAGGTTCACTTTGATAATCAAAGAGAAAATAGGTTACAGTTTAAATACTAAATCTTGGCTGTGTTTTAGATAAATTAATTTTCATGACCTATTATTATTTTTAGGAACTTCTTGATGAGGAACTAATAGTCTACTTAAAAATAATGTGCTTAAATTAGAGGATTCTGTAGTTGTTGGTATTAAGTTCAGAGTTTAGTTTCTTCATTTACTTTCTACTTTTTATACTTAGGTTATGATTTTGTTCAGATTGATGGAAAACTGAGTAATTGAGAATTTAACTTTAAATTTATTTAGTCAACAATAGCAGTGCTGATAAACATGGGGAGTTTTGAATTTGTGGGAATCCATGAAGGGTATTTCTACATATCAAAAGACCTCTTTATGTAGAATGTGATCTTTCTGTTGATTGTGAGTATTTTTATGTGTTATTTTACTCTTAATCTACCCTGTACTTAAATGTTTAGTTCCATTTCTTGTCACCACCCTCCAGGGAAGACAACTAGGAACATAATCTTAGTAAAACAAGATGAGTTTATTGATTTATTATACTGAGGGCAGAATGTTCATCATAGGGAACTATATAGGATTTGGTCTTGTGTTAAGTGATTTTGGGTAGAGTGTAAGGAAGTGGGGCTTTGAGTGAATTGGATGCTGTTTAAGAAAGTGGTACTAATTTTGAGATTAGGCATTTTAAGAACCTAGAGGCAAGAAGAATGGAGCAAAGCTTAAAGCTGTGATTGGTAAAGAAACAGTAGTTATTCATATTAGCTTGGATAGGATCATGTTTGGTTATTTTTGTTGTTAGGATAATGTTCATTTTTTTGTTTGTGTTTAGACATGATTTCAGAGTGGTCTTGTTTTTCTCTTGACTCATCATGGACACAGAGTGACCTTGGCTGATGTTGGTGTTCTGTGAAATTGTTTATGTTTACCGTAGCATGCCGGGGCCCAGCCAGTAGAGCTGGGCCAGTTCCCAGCTGTCAGGAGCCATTTTTCTCTTTCTCACTCTATTGAGAATTCTATTTCTTTAGTAGGTACTACTCAAAAAAAAAAAAAAAAATGCCTCTTGTTTTTAAAACATTTGTTCAAGTTTCTGTTACTTAAAGATATTTAGAGTATAGTTTGTGCTTTGTATCTGTATTTTTTGGACAGTGGCTCTCAACCCAGACTGCATGGTAAAATGACCTGGATTTCTCCATTACACATGAAATGATATATTTCTTTCCTGAATTTAGACTGTAGTAAATCACACAGAATAAAATTTTTGCATACCTGTGCTTGGTATCTAACAGTTCTTCAGCTTTGTGTTAGGATATGTGCCTCTTGTAGTTTTTGTTGTTTGTTTACTTCTTTTTGAGTTTTTATTATGTATGTTTTATAGAAAAATCTATGAAAATAGAACAAAGAATATTAAAATAATCTGTAATCCCATTGCTGTTATCTCTCTCCCCAACATAGTTGTCTTATATGTAGAATATATGCATGCATCTTATTTTTACTAAATTAAATATGACTTTTGTAAATCTTGTCATTCCTGTAATATTTTTTGCAAAGCTTATTAATTAGTGAATATATTTCTCCCGTATTATTTCAATCATATATAGAAATAATAGCTAATACCTTATTGTTGGACATACTCTATTTTTTAGTTTTTTCCTCTGTTATAAATACTGATAAATATCTTTATGATGCAAATTTTATGTAGATCTTTAATTATTTCCTTAGAATAAATTCCTTATAGTGAAATTTCTGGATCAAAGAATATGTATTTTTTAAGGCTTTTAATCTGTATTATTAAAATTTTGTGTTAAATACGCCAGCAGCATCAGGGCCACTGTTAAGTCAGTAACAATTTTGTGTGAGTGAGAGAATCTCCTTTAATTGGTTGCTATCCCGCAACAGGATGAGTAGTGAAGTATGAGCTACGTATCAGCTTTGTTTCATTCGCTTTCCTTTCCTACACCTTTAGCCTATTTTTCAAGACACAGAGACCGATGTTATTGTGTAGTATGTAATGAGAACATGGGCTTTGCTTTTAGACCTATTAGTCCCTTTTCTGCCATTTCCTAGTTCTTTCACTTTGATCAAGTTAAGCCCTCTAAATTTTAGTTTCCTCATCTGTAAGACATGGATAATGATAGTATTCTTTAATTGGGGTGGTTGTAAGGATTAAATGAGAAAGTGTATTAAGTTGAACCTTACGAAATCGCCATTTGCATACTGTTCAACCTAAATACGTTAATCTTGGGGACTGGGTGGCTTGGTGGCTAAAACAACAGAAATTTATTCTGGAAGCTATCAATTCAAGATGAAGGTGTCATCAGGTTTGGTTTCTCCTGAAACCCTTTTTCTTGGTTTGTAGATGGCTCTTTCTCCTTATGTCCTTACGCAGCCTTTTCTCTATGCTTGTATGCCCCTAGTTTCTCTTGATGTGTCCAGATTTTCTCTTCTTATAAGGACATCACATATGATTATGGAAGCTTAGAGGTAAAAGAGAATATATGTATATATTAAAAAAATAAGGATGTCACTTATAAGTGGGACATGATAAGTGTTCCATAAAGGTTAGATGTTGATATTTTTATTTTTGTTATCATTATTTAAATGCTTTAATGTTTCGTAAATTGGTTCCTTTGTGGGTTCCTGCCACTTTACACTTTGTATTTATTACATTCCTTGGACCATACTTTAATTCTATTTTGAAACAAATATAGGGACATTTTTTTTTTTTTTTTTTTGAGACAGAGTCTCACTCTGTTGCCCAGCTACAGTGCTGTGGCGTCAGCCTAGTTCACAGCAACCTCAAACTCCTGGGCTTGAGCAATCCTCCTGCCTCAGCCTACCAAGTAGCTGGGACTATAGGCATGTGCCACCATGCCTGGCTAATTATATATATATATGTGTGTGTGTGTATTTTTTTAGTTGTTCAGCTGATTTCTTTCTATTTTTTTAGTAGAGACAGGGTCTCGCCCTCGCTCAGGCTGGTCTCGAACTTCTGAGCTCAAACAATCCTCCTGCCTCGGCCTCCCAGAATGCTAGGATTATAGGTGAGCCACCACACCTGGCCAAATATAGGGACTTATAGTGAAAATGATTTTAAGTGCTAAGAGAAAGCCATCTGAGAAGATCAATTCATATTTCTTCCCCATTAAGTAATTAATTATAAGCACCTTGATATCAACATTACTTTTAAGGAGTGTGTTTTCTGGTGTATAATAACCATTTATTACAAAATGCAATTTAATAATCAAAGAATATGGCTCTATCTCACAGCTGAAGTTAACATGGTACACTTGTAACTTTCCTCTTTCATTTTTTTTTTTTTTGAGACAAAGTCTTGCTATGCTGGGCTAAAGAGATCCTCCTCCCTCAGCCTCCTGAGTAGCTGGGACTACAGGCATGCACCACCACACCAGGCTAATTTTGGGGTTTTTTGTAGAGACAGGTTCTCAATCAGGCTGGTCTAGAACTCCTGGTTTCAAGGTATTCTCCTACCTCAGCCTCCCTATGTGCTAGGATTACAGGCCTGAGCCACTGCCCGGCCCACTCTTTTAGATATACAAAAAGTGATATAATTCAGAGGTATTATTTTGATTGTGTTTAGATTTTTTTCCTTTATCAAGCAGTCTGTTTTTTTCTTAGCAACAGAACCACTTGTTATAATATGTTCCAGAAAAACAACCTGAGGGTGTATTGTGTAGCAAGTGGAATGTTGTATGAATGTTGTATTACTTTTACAAGCTCCCATGAGTATTAGAAAGCTTACAGTGTTATGTTTTTCAGAATACTTGGCCATTTGGAATAAAAACTAACATATACATAGGATATGAAAGCCAACATTTTGAGAGCTATACATGTTGCCTAAGTGTTTATCCAGATTCTCTTTTTTAAGGATGTTGTGGACACAAATAAAATATGGAATAAGAACAAATTTAACTCCTAGGTTCTAAATGTGACCAGTATCAGATATTTGGCCATAATTACTTTATAGATACATGTTATATTGACAGTCCCTCATTTTTGGTCTTGCCATATATCCCTCCCATATCTCTCATGCCTATTTGTATACATACCATGACTAATTTTGCTGAAATTTCAACCCAAATCTTCTAGTCTTCTTAAAATCTTCTATTTTGTACTGATTGTGTAGGAATAAAGCCCCACGATTGATCCTAGCTTTTGGGGCCCTCTGTGTTTTGCTCTTAATACACTTCTTTTTTTTTTTTTTTTGAGACAGAGTCTCACTTTATTGCCCAGGCTAGAGTGAGTGCCGTGGCGTCAGCCTAGCTCACAGCAACCTCAAACTCCTGGGCTCAAGCAATCCTGCTGCCTCAGCCTCCCAAGTAGCTGGGACTACAGGCATGTGCCACCATGCCCGGCTAATTTTTTTTTTCTATATATATTAGTTGGCCAATTAATTTCTTTCTATTTATAGTAGAGATGGGGTCTCACTCTTGCTCAGGCTGGTCTCGAACTCCTGAGCTCAAAGATCCGCCCACCTCGGCCTCCCAGAGTGCTAGGATTACAGGCGTGAGCCACTGTGCCCGGCCTCTTAATACACTTCTAACTTTATTTGCATGATTGTATTTCAAAAGTTCTGTGAGTAAACCAAACACATTCATATTTCTATTAGTGTTTATTAGTACCATGTGCTAATTAGTGAGCTGGGTACCTAGACTACAAAAATAATGATGATGATAGTCCTTGAATTTTAAGACTGAGATATATGTCAGTATTATGATAGATCAGGAATGTATACTGGATAACTACTATGCTGCAAGCATTATTCTGTATGTAATTGTATCAGATTGCTAGGACTGCTATAACAAAATATGACACACTGGGTGGCTGAAACAGCTGAAATTTATTCTGGAAGCTATCAGTTCAAGATGGAGGTGTCATCAGGTTTGGTTTCTCCTGAAACCCTTTTTCTTGGTTTGTAGATGGCTCTTTCTCCTTATGTCCTTACGCAGCCTTTTCTCTATGCTTGTATGCTCCTAGTTTCTCTTGATGTGTCCAGATTTTCTCTTCTTATAAGGATATCAGTCAGATTGGATTAGAGCCCAATCATATGACCTCATTTTATCTTAATTATCTTTTTAAAGGCACCATCTCCAAATACAGTCACATTCTGAGGTACTGGGGCTTCGGGCTTTGACATGTGAATTTTGAGGGGACACAATTCAACCCATAGCAGTTACATATAAAACACAATCCCTACTATCTGGACATTCAGTGATTTTTTTTTTTTTAAAGAGATGACAGGTATACCTATCAATTATTGGTGATTATAAAACCAAAAAGATGATTATGATAAAGGGATATAGAGGTGGCAATAATGAATAATGCCTTGATGTGACAGCGGGTAATTATAATGCAGTATCTTAAGGTCTGTTTTAGAAATATGTACACAGGGTCAGTGGAACACAGAGGAGAAGACACTATCTGGAGATGAGCAAGATTTGGAAGGACATTCATTTCAGATTGAAGGAAGTAGTAGGGTACAAAGGTATGAGAAAAGCATGTCTGGAGAATAGAGTGTCTCCGTTGAGGGGTAGGGAAAAATCAGTTTTCTTCCCTACTCATTGACTCACCATTTACTGAGCATCCATTTATTAAATATTCTCTGTGTGTACAATCATCCTGTTCAAGGCTAGAGAATACAGATGATTAAGATACATCCCTGACCTTTTAGTATGAATTTTTAGGTAGCAGTCAAGGGATTGGTGGGATGGAGGTTGTGAGACCAGTTAAGATTTAGTTGCAATGTGGTTGGACACAGTGGCTCACGCCTGTAATCCCATCACTCTGGGAGGCTGAGGTGGGAGGATTGCTTGAGGTCAAGAATTCAAGATCAGCTTGAGCAAGAGTGAGACCCTATCTCTACTAAAAATAGAAAAAAGTCAGCCAGGAGTGGTGGCGCATGCCTTTAGTCCCAGCTAGTCAGGAGGCTGAGGCAGGAGGATCACTTGAGCCCAGGAGTTTGAGGTTTCTGTTAGCTAGGCTGATGCCATGGCACTCTATTGAGCCAGGGCAACAGAGCAAGACTTGGTCTCAAGGGAAAATAAAAAAGATGCAGTGGCTGCAGAGATTGAATATAGAGGTCTTAGTGACATCATGTTGTCTACGTAGAAATCCTATGGAATCTACAAAGGCACTATTAGAACATGTAAGTGATTTAGCATGGTTGCAGGAGACAATATAAACACACAAAACTCAATTGTATTTCTGTATACTAGCAACAAACAGGAAATTGAAATAAAAATACTATTGACAGTAGCATCAAAAAACATATAGATAAATTTGACAAAAGATATGTAAGACTTGTACATCGAAAACTGTAAAATATTGGTAAGAAAAATTAAAGACCTAAAAAATGAAGATATATTGTGTTTATGGTTTGGAAGACTCAACATTGTGAAGATATCATTTCTCTCCAAATCAGACCATAGATTCAACACCAAACAATCAAAATCCCAGTAGGCGTTTGATAGAAATTGACATGTTGATTCTGAAATTCATGTGAAAATAAGAGAACCTAGAATAGTCCAAACAACTTTGAAAAATAATAAACCAAAAACTTTGGGAGGAATTAATACCACCTTATTTCAAGACTTAAAAAGTTACAGTAATCTAGACAGTATAATATTGGCATAAAGATTGACAGATAGGTCAGTGGAATAGAGTAGAGTCCTGAGGTTGGGTGTGGTGTCTCACACCTGTAATCCTAGTACTTTGGGAGGCTGAGGTGGGAGGATTGCTTGAGGCCAGGAGTTCAAGACTACCCTGAGTAAGAGAGAGATGGCATCTATACAAAAAATAGATAAATTAGCCAGGCATGGTAGCTCATGCCTGCAGTCCTAGTTATGTGGGAGGCTGAGGCAGGAGGATCACTTGAGCCCAGCAGTTTGAGGTTGTAGCAAGCTATGATGAGGCCACTGCACTCCAACCTAGATGACAGAGTGAGACCCTGTATCAAAAAAAAAAAAAAAAAATAGAGTCATGAAGTGGATGCACACATAGAGGGTCAAGTGTTTTTCTATGAAGGTATAAAGACAATTCACTGGAGAAAGCATAATCTTTTCAACGGTGCTGGAACAATTGGATATCAGTATAGAAAAAAAACCCCAATTTAAAAGATGGGTATAAGAGTCGAAGATACTTCACCAAAGGTGATATATGGAAGGCAAATAAGCACGAGTAAAGATACTCAGCCTCATTTATCTTTAGTGAAATGCAAATTAAAACCACAATGAGATACCACTCAACACCTATAAGAATTGTCTAAAATTAAAAAGACTGACCATATCAAATGTTTGCAAAGTTGGGAGGAACTGGAACTATGATGCACTGTTGGTAGGAATATAACATGGTACAACATGCTTTGGAAAACAGTCTGTCAGTTTCTTAAAATATTAAACATATGTACCATGTTTCCCTGAAAATAAGACAGGGTCTTATATTTATTTTTCCTCAAGAAGACACCCTAGGGCTTATTTTGAGGGGATGTGTTATTTTTTTTAAGTATGGTACAACAATCTACATTTATTCAAATATAGTGAAGTCGTTGTCTTTTGGAATATCATCTCATAACTCTCCAAACCCCGAATTCCATCCTGAATTTCTTGTGACTCTATTTCCTTCAGGACCATTGGCTCCAATCTCTCATGTCAAGCAATAGAGCTCTCATGGGGCAGATGAGAAAGGCTGCTCGTTTTCTTTACTACTCTGCCATGAAATGCATGGGTTGTGCAGATACGCTGTGTAGCCACGCCCATCACTAGGTCTTATTTTCGGGGAAACATGGTAGCGTCCCTCTGTATCCATGGAAGTGAACCCATGGATACAAAGGGAGGGCCAATTGTACAACTTCTTTTCTATAAGGGACATGAGCATCCAAGGACTTAGTATTGAAGGGGGAATGGGGTCTGTAGTCCCAGTTGTGCAGGAGGCTTGCTTGAGCTCAGGAGTTTGAGGTTGCAGTGAGCTGTGATCATGCCACTGCTCTCCAACTTGATCAATCCTATCTCATAAGTAATAAATAAGTAGATAGATCGATAGATAAATAGTGAATGCTTGCTAGCTAGCTAGCTTTGTGATTATGTGAGGATGTAAATTTGAATCATGTTACTTCCCTGCTCATATCTTTTCAACGACTTTCATTGCTCTTAGGATAAAATCTAAAATCCTGAGATCTGGTTCCTGTTTGCCCCTGGCTTGTTATGTTCTGACCATACAGTCTACATTTCAGTTTCTTTTTTTTTTTTTTTTTTTTTTTGAGACAGAGTCTCACTTTATTGCCCAGGCTAGAGTGAGTGCCGTGGCGTCAGCCTAGCTCACAGCAACCTCAAACTCCTGGGCTCAAGCAATCCTGCTGCCTCAGCCTCCCAAGTAGCTGGGACTACAGGCATGGGCCACCATGCCCAGCTAATTTTTTCTATATATATTAGTTGGCCAATTAATTTCTTTCTATTTTTATAGTAGAGATGGGGTCTCGCTCTTGCTCAGGCTGGTCTCGAACTCCTGAGCTCAAAGATCCGCCCACCTCGGCCTCCCAGAGAGCTAGGATTACAGGCTTGAGCCACTGCGCCCGGCCTACATTTCAGTTTCTTGAAATCACCAAGGTCTTTTTACTCCAGGATATTCTCACATGATATTTTCTGGACCTGCCCTGGTTTCCCCCTATTCCTTCAGTGGCTTTTTACTCCAGTGCATGCTTCAATTGTCAGCTTAAATGCCTCTTCTTCAGAGAGGCTTTTCCTGACTTGCCCAGTCTAAATTTGCACCCACATCAATGCCCTGTAGGTTTTCTTTATAGCTGTTGTTCAGGGTTTTTTATTGTGTTCTGTTTTGTTGTTTTTTAAATATGTATAACAGATTATTTATGTAATAGCACTTTTGTATAGTAGCCTGAAAAACTCCTTGAAAATTGGGAGTATGCCTATTTTGTTTACCACTGTGTAGCCACCATCTGGCTTTTCCTGGTATAGTTGACAATCAATATTCGTTGTATGAATTTTTAGGGAAAATATATTAGAAGCAAATATATCAGTGGTTGCCTTTGAATGGTACATGTTTGGTTTTGTAAGATTTCCACAAAGTCCCACAAAGTTATAAATAAAAGGCCTCTGTATCTTTATCTATACTTTGGGCCTTTACTAGAGAGGAAAAAGCAAATGTTATTTTGTGACTTTGGATTCTTGTTCTTTATACTGTACAAAACAAGGTACCTTGATACATTAATATTTACTTGCCTTGTAATATCTCTGAGTTGCACAGCTCTAGGGGGCACTTTTACATCATATTACATTATGAATGGGGACTTCTGGATTAGTGTGAAGCAGAGGCTTTTCTTTTAGTACCATTTTTAGGTATAGTTTATCTACAACTGTGTTTGTACTTTTCTCCTGATCCACCTACAATTTATATGCTATCTTGCGCTCATTATCTTAGAAAGTCTTTCTGTATTTCTGTGTTTTTGTCACATTTTTAAATAGGTTACTTAGGATATATATATATATATATATATATTTTTTTTTTT
>VSMD01033371.1:0-55595 GCA_008750895.1 Mirza zaza
GTAAGTTACTTGCTTCTTTCATCTTACAGCTCTTAGAAGGGCCTCTTTAGTTGATATTTTGGTCAGTCTGATGACTGCATGTCGTGACGTCTTCCTATTTGCATTGAATCTCCCAGGGGTCCTCTGAGCTTCTTGAACTTGTATATTGAGATTATTAGCAAGGCCTGGGAAATTTTCCTCTATTATATCTTCAAATAGCTTGTCCAACCCGTGAGTGTTGTCTTCTTCCCCTTCTGGTAACCCTATGACCCTCACATTAGGTTTCTTCACATAATCCCACAGCTCTTGTAGGCTTTGCCCTTTTCTCTTGTTTCTCTGCTCTATTTCTGTGACTGATTTATTTAATTGGAAGGTGTTGTCTTCAATCTCTGAGATTCTTTCTTCTGTTTGTTCTACCCTTTTCTTGAGACTTTACACTGTATTTTGTAGTTCCCTGACTTGATTCTTCATTTCCAGGAGTTCGGTAACACTTTTCTTCATTGTGTCTATTTCTTTAGTGAACTTTTTTTCTAGATCCTGGAGGCTTTTTGTGGTTTCTTTATGCTGGTTATTGAGTTGTTCTTGCAGGTCAGTGAGTGTTCTTATGATCCACATACGAAATTCCTCTTCTGTCATTTTGGTTGCCTGATTTTGGTTGGTGTCCGTTTCTAGGGGGCTGGGGCTCCTCTTTGGGTGTGTGTTTTCCGATTGGTTCTTCATATTTCCTGAGTTCCTTCGCTGATTTCTTCCCATGTCGATCAGTTGTTGTTTCTTTTCTTTAGGTTTTTGTTTGGGTATTCACACACCTTGTTTCGTTTCTGAGCTGGTAGGTAGTGTCTGTGGGTGAGATTCGACCACTCCCTGTATAATGAGTCAGTAGGTGTTGTGAAAAGGGTGTGCAGGATGCTCTCCCTGTCAGTAGGTGGCGCTTGCTTGGAGGAACAGGCTATGCTGTTGTTTTTGTGTCCTGTTATCAGCTCTTGTTCCTGAAGAGAGAAGTCTAGTGCCTCAGGTGGTGGGTGGGGCCCTGGGACCTCCAGGTGTGTCCTTTTCTCCCCTTCAGTGAGGACTGTTCTAGGGGAGAGTTTGGGTGAAGTTGAGTTGGGTAAGTCCGCCCTCAGGTGTCACCAATGTCGTCAGCAGGGGTCCAAGTTCTGTTCTCTGCTTCCAGGCAAAGATGACAGGGAGGGGCTGGAATGGCCCCGCTCAGTCAGAGAGTCTGTGTGTGGGGGTGGAGCTGTCCGAGACCCACAGTCTGGAGCGGGCCTGGCCTCTTTCCACTGTCCCCAAGTCCGCGGCTACGCCTGGGCCTCTGTCAGCAGGCCAGACCACATGCCACCAGGCCTCCCTTTGCTGTGATGCCAGTGGGGAAGTTCCCTGCCGCAGGAACACCACCTGGGCTGGGCACACGGCCTCCCTTTGGGGGGAGGTTTGCCCTCTAGGACGCTGATCTGCCCCTGAAGGCACACCCACCTCAGCAGGCTGTTCACATATATCCCTTCTGTGCCCCGGGCAATGCGAGGCCTCGGTGCACATGATGTGGTCTGCAGGTCTGACCTCTGGGTCCCAGAGTTCAAACTTTGTCCCCACCAGGGAGACGAGTGCCTGTCCCAGTTCACCCACAGGGAGCCCAAGCTAAGTCTATGTCTCTCAACCTCAGGCTCTGCCCCGTTCTCCAGGGATCACCCTGCCAGCAGCACCTGGGAGGGCTGGCGGGCAGAGAGCTCACAGTCTGAGTTCCCCTTAGTCAGCTGTAGAGCCCCAAAAGGGGAGGTCCCGTTCCCTGTAGGTGCCTCCGGCTGGTGGCTATATTGTCTCTCTGTCTCTCTGGGTAGCCGCCGGTAGGGTCGGGGGAGGGGAGGAGGAGGCAATATGGCGTCTGCCGTGCGGCTCGGTTCTGTGCACACGGAGGTGCCCCGAGGGAGTTGGGAGCCTGGCGCCACGTCCGCTACTGGCTTACCACTCACTGGCGGCAGTTGTCGCTGGGCTGGTGTCCGCAGGTCCCTCCGCTTGCTGGGGAGCCCACCAGCAGTCCGGGATGCAGGGGAGGGGAAACGGCAGATCCACCTACCCTTCCCCTGGTCTCCGGGCTGCTCTGGGGGTCCCAGCTTCCAGTTCTCCTCCACTACCTCCTCCTGTGGAGTCTCCCATGGTCTCAGGTACTCCTCCTGCCGACCCTCATCTGATGTAGGCTCGTCTTCTTGCTTCTTTCTTCTAATTTCTGCTAGAATCTGTCTTTTCTTCAGAGACACTCTGTCTGGCAGTGTTTCTCATCCGCCATCTTCTCTATCTGTTTCTTTGTTTATTGTCTGCTTGGAGGATCTGTCCAGTTCAGTCAGTTGGGAGCTGAAACCCCAGCTATTGTGGTATTACTGTTTGTTATGTTATTTAGATCAAACAGGATTACCTTTATGTATCTGGGTGCTCCTGTGTTGGGTGCATAAATAACCACAATGAGATATTACTTAACTCCAGTGAGAATGGGCTTTATCAAAAAGTTCCCAGACAATAAAGGTTGGCATAGATGTGGAGAGATAGGAACACTCCCACACTACTGGTGGGACTGCAAACTAGTTCAACCTCTGTGGAAAGCAATATTGAGATACCTTAAAGCGATACAAGTAGGTCTACCATTTGATCCAGCAATTCCACTACTGGGCATCTACCCAAAAGATCAAAAGTCACTTTATGAAAAAGACACCTGCACTTGAATGTTTATAGCAGCACAACTGACAAGTGCGAAGTTGTGGAAACAACCCAAATGCCCATCAATTCATGAGTGTGTTAATAAAATGTGGTATATATATATATACCATGGAGTATTTTCAGCTTTAAGAAACAATAGTGATATAGCACCTCTTGTATTTTCCTGGATACAGCTGGAACCCATTATACTAAGTGAAGTGTCTCAAAAATGGAAAAATAAGCACCACATGTACTCACCAGCAAATTGATATTAATGGATCAACACCTCAGTGGACATATGGGAATAACATTTATCGGGTGTTGTGCAGGTGGGAGAGAGGAGGAGGAAATGGGTATATACAAACACAATGAGTGAAATGTGCAACGTTTGGGGGATGGTCTCACTTGAGGCTCTGACTGGAGCAGGGAGAGGGCCTGGGCAATATACACTTGTACCCCCATAATATGCTAAAATTAAAAAAAATAAGAAAATAAATGACTTATAAAAACAAACAAAAAATTGTTATGTCTTCTTGTTGGATTTTTCCTTTCATCATTATATAATGACCATATTTGTCTTTCTTTACTTTTGCTATTTTAAATTTTATATTATCTCATATAAGAATAGCTACCCCTGCTTTCTTTTGGTTTTCATTGGCCTAGAAGTTTGTTTTCCCACACTTGAACTTGAGTCTGAAAGCGTCTTTGTGCAATAGATGTGTTTCCTTGAGACAGCAGATTCTTGGCTTGTGATTTTTTTTTTCTCCACTCATCCAGTCTATGTCTCTTCAGTGGACAATTCAAACCATTCACATTTATTGAGAGAATTGATACTTGAGGAAAACTTCTGTTCATATTGTTGGCTAAATTCTTATTGTTTTGTTTTACCTCTCAAGACATTGTGGTATACAGGTTCTGGACTTTAACTCTTGAGTGATTTTACTTTGGTGGGTGTCTATTGTATTTTTCAGTATATAATGCAGGTTTGAGTACCTCCTGCAGGGGCAGTCTGGTCTTCTCAAATTCCATAAGTGATTGCTTGTCTGGCAAAATGTTTATTTCTCCCTCATAGTTGAAGCCCAGTTTTGCTTTGTAAAATATTCTAGTTTGGCCATTACTCTATTTTAGAAGATTGAGGATGGATCCTCGGTTCCTTCTGGCTTGTAAGGTTTCAGTTGAGAAATCTGAAGTTAGTCTGATAGGTTTTCTTGTGTGGGTTATCTACTGTTTTTATCTTGCTGCTAAAATGATTGCCTCTTTCATCTTCACTTTGGCCCAGCATAATAACTATGTGACATAGTGGTCTGGTACCTAGAAAGTACCCAATGAATGTTGAATAAATTAATACATGAGTGGGTGAATAATAAAAATAATATATTTATAGAGATATTTCACCTCCTTGGCTAATCATACTCCTAGGTATTTTATTTTCTTTGTAGCTATTGTGAATGGTATTGAATCTTTGATTTGACTCCCAGCTTGACTGTTATTGGTGTGTAAGAATGCTACTGATTTGTGTACATTGATTTTGTAACCTGAGCCTTTGCTGAATTTGTTTATCAATTCCAGGAGTCTCTTGGTGGAATCTTTTGGGTTTTCTAGATATAAAATCATATTGTGAGCAGAAAGTGGTAGTTTGTCCTTCTCTTTCCCAATTTGGATAACGTTAATTTCTTTCTCTTGCCTGATTGCTCTGGCTAGGACTTCCAGTATATGTGGAACACAAGTGGTGACAATGGGCAACCTTGTCTTGTTCCATTTCTTAGTGGGAATGCTTTCAGCTTTTGCCCATTCAGTATGATGTTGGCTATGAGTTTGTTGTATATGGGTTTATAATTTTGAGATATATACCTTCAATGCCTAGTTTGATGGGGTGGGTTTTTTCATAAAAAGGTGATGAATTTTGTTGAATGCCTTTTCTGAACCTATAGAGATGACTATTTGGTCTTTGATTTTGGTTGCGTTTATGTGATGAATCACATTTACTGATTTATGTATGTTGAACCATCCTTGCATCCCTGGGATAAAGCCCACTTAGACATGGTGAATTATTTCTTTAATGTGCTGTTCAGTTTGATTTGCTAGTATTTTATTGAGTATTTTTGCATCTATACTCATAAAGCATATTGGTCTGTAGTTTTCCATTTTTGTAGTATCCTTTCCTGGCTTTGGTATCAAGGTGATACTGGCTTCATAGAATAACAGGAAGGATTACCTCCTTCTTGATGTTATGGAATACTCTCTGAAACATGGGCACCAACTCTGAGAAAAGAAATTGAAGACGATACAAACAAATGGAAAATCATATCATGCTCATGGATTGGTAGAATCAGCATTGTTAAAATGCCTATACTACCCAGAGTGATTAACAGATTCAATGTAATCCCCATCAAAATACCAATGTTTTAGAAAAGTCATAGTTCACAGATATAGAAAAGGTAATTCTACATTTCATTTGGAACCAGAAAAGAGCCTGAATAGCCAAAGCAATATTAAGCAAAAAGAACAAATCTGGAGGCATCACATTGCTATACTTCAAACTATGACACAAGGCTATAGTAACCAAAACATCATGAAATTGGCACAAATAGAGACATAGACCAATGGAACAGAAGATAGAACTCATATATAAAGCCATCCACATACAGCGAACTGATCTTTGACAAAGCAGACAAAACTATATATTGGGGAAAAGAATTCCTATTTAATAAATGGTGCTGGGAAAATTGGATAGCCACATGTAGAAGAATGAAACGAGATCCATATTTGTCACCACTCACAAAAATTAATTCAAAATGGATAAATGACTTAAATGTAAGTCTTGAAACCATAATAATTCTAGAAGAAAATGCTGTAAAAACTCTTCTAGATATAGGTCTAAACAAAGAACTTATGAAGAAGACCCCAATGCCAATCACAGCAATAAAAAAAAAATCAATAAATTGGACTTGATTAAATTTAAAAGCTTCTGCACAGCCAAGAAAGTAATCAACAGAGCAAATAGACAACCTACAGAAGGGGAGAAAATATTTACAAGCTATACATCTGATAAAGTGCTTATAACCAGAATCTACAAAGAACGAAAGCAAATTAGCAAGAAAATATCAAAAAATCCATCAAAAAGTACACAAAAGGCATGAACAGCTTTTCAAAAGAAGATAGACAAAAGGCCAAGAAGCATATGAAAAAAATGCTCAACATCACTAATCATCAGGGAAATGCAAATTAAAACCACAATGAGATCTCACCTTAATCCTATTAGAATGGCTTTTATTAAAAAGTCCAAAAACAATAGATACTTGCGTGAATGCAGAGAGAAAGGAATGCTTATACACTATTGGTGGGACTGCAAATTAGTACAACTTTATGGAAACCAGTATGGAAATTCCTCAAAGAAATAAATGTAGACTTGCCATTCAATCCAGGAATCCCAGTACTCAGTATTTACCCAAGGAAAAGAAGTCATTTTATCAAAAAGACACCTGCAATGAAATGTTTATTGCAGCACAATGCACAATTTCAAAGATGAGGAATCAACCCAAGTACCCATAAATTCATGAGTAGATTAACAGAATGTGGTGCATACACACACACACACACACACACACACACACACACACACACACCATGGAATACTACTCAGCCACGAGGAAAGATGACTTAATACCTTTTGCATCAATTTGGATGGAACTGGAGACCATTATCCTAAGTGAAGTGTCTAAAGAATGTAAAAAAAAAAAAAAAAAAAAAAAAAAGAAAACATCTGCTCACTATTAAATTGGAGCTAACCTATGAGCACACATGTGCACAGAGGGAAGTAAAACTTAACAGAATTTTAGCATGGAGGAGGATGCTGGAGAGGAGGTGAACACCTACTTAATGGGTACAGTAAACACTATCTGGGTTACAGTCACACTTATAACCATGACTTAAACATTATAAAAGTGATCCATTTAACCAAAATATTTGTACTCTGATAATTCTTTGAAATTTAAAAATGCCTGAATTATTGCATACTCACTACAAGTTAGACACTGTATTTTTTAATTGTCCTTAATTTGCATAACATCCATACAAAATGTGTATCACTGGTCCCATTTTATGGAGCAAATAACTGAGTTTCAGAGAGGTTATGTACTCTACCTAAGATTTGAAGAGGAACACAGAAATTTAAGTCACTTGTACCTATTGGAGGCCTTATAAGAAAGACATTAATAGTGGAAGAGACTCTCATAGGCACAGCCTGGGCTGGCCAAGTCCCCCTCATATCTTATTTACATATTTAGGATGAGGATTTTGCTGTTTGATGAGTGATTTAAACTGAAGTAAGCATCGTTATTCTATTTGCAATGAAGTAAATTATATTTTATAGCAATTCAAAAGAAATTTAAGTTCAGAAAAAGACGTCTGAATGAATCGATCAGAAGGCAGAGATGGCAAACATGTTCATCATGTTTTCATAAATGCCGCCTGTCGTGGTTATATCACAGATGATGACTATAAAATAAATATCAGATGGTATTAAAAAGAGCTATGAAGACAGAATGCGTTGCACATACCTAATGACTAGTGCAAGTGAAATATTTTGTAGTATAAAGATGAAACTAATAACAGTCATTATGAACCAACACTGCTTCACTTAGGGATTAAGATTCCATTTGTTCTGAGGATTGAGGAGTCTAATTTTATAGTTGGTAATTTTGTAGCTGCACAAGGTTCTTTTATGAAACCATATAGCAATATTTAATATTTCAGAATCAAATATTATATTTATTTGTTTATTTTTCTTCTCAGGGAAAATAAAGTTGCAACTGCTCTTTGCTAAGTTTTATCAACTTTGCCAAGTGAAGTTTTATTAATATAATTTCTATATCATCTCGAATTTCTGCAGTAAATATTCATAAGGCAATTCAAACAAATGCGTGGGGTTATCCCAGTTTCCTTTTATTCCCCTTTCTTTCTTTTTTATTTTATTTTTTATTTTAGTGTATTATGGGGGTACAACTGTTAAGGTTACGTATATTGCCCATGCCCTCCCTGCCTCTAGGCAGAGCCTCAAGCGTGATCATCCCCCAAACGTTGCACATCTCACTCATTGTGTTTGTATATACCCATTTCCTCCTCCCCCCTCCCACCAGCCTGACACCCGATAAATGTTATTCCTATATGTCCACTGAGGTGTTGATCCATTAATACCAATTTGCTGGAGAGAACATGTGGTGCTTTTTTTCCCCATTTTTGAGACACTTTACTTAGTAGAATGGGTTCCAGCTGTATCGAGGAAAAATACAAGAGGTGCTATATCACCATTGTTTCTTAAAGCTGAGTGGTATTCCATGGTATACATATACCACATTTTATTAATCCACTAATGTATTGGTGGACACTTGAGTTGTGTCCACAACTTTGCAATTGTGAGTTGTGCTTCTATAAACATTCAAGTGCAGGTGTCTTTTTCATGCCCAGTAGTGGAATTGCTGGATCAAATGGTACATCTACTTGTATCGCTTTAAGGTATGTCAATATTGCTTTCTACAGAGGTTGAACTAGTTTGTAGTCCCACCAGCAGTGTAGGAGTGTTCCTATCTTGTTGCATCCACGCCAACATTTTCTGGTTTCACATTAAGATCACCTGAAAACTTTAAAAAAATACATATGTTGGTATGAAAAGCATGGTGGAGTAGGGGTGCCCTCCTGGATCTCTGCTCCCAGAGCGAAAAGTGAAGAAAGCGGATAGCCACACGCGAGCGATCTGCAATTCCACGGGACCAGCTTCGCAATCCTGCAGACATCCACCAGGAAACGGAGGGATAAGACCATTTACAGCCTAAAGCAAGGGTGAATCGATTATTCTTCCACAAAAATCGAGGATTCGGAGGCACACAACAGGGAGGGAGCAAGGTGTGGTTTAAGTCGCTGCCAGCTGGCAGTGGTGCCAGCCCTACCTGGTGCAGAGAAACACACCCTCCTACACTGAGCTCCACTTCCATGTAGGCCAGGAGGTGCCTGAAGTTGGTGAGAAGTGGCAGCGCGGGACAAAGCCGTGTGGAGAGGAGACTAGAGCAGAGAACACTCTGAGTCCTCCAGAGCACACAGCAGCAGCAGTATAAGGAGGGGGAGGGTCTGAGCCCAGCAACCACTCTCCGCACAGCAGGAACCAGAGCCCACTCGGGCATCTCCCTGCAGAACACTCCCAGGTCAAGGCTAAGGGGAGTTTACACAGAAGGAGGCTTTGACTTTGGATATACAGGAGGCTTGGGATAGCACTGAGAAGTCAGAGTGCACTAAGTTAGACTCCTTGATCCATTAGGACCCCCCCCCGCCCCTGTGGCACCGCTCCCGGCTCAGTATTCCAGCGCTGACTTGGCATTCCAGCGCTGACTTGGGCTCCAGGTTTGGAGGGGAGGTGCAGAGAGAGTGCTGGCACGCGCCCCTGCTCCACCAATTTGATATTGCACCTTCACTTGCTGCACAAGTGGCACTGACTATGTGCTCAGAGAGTGGACCCTGCCTGGATGAGAGAGTACTACAGGGGAGATTGCCCTTGGTAGAGTTAAGGCAGAGAAACATTGTCTTCTACACTCTCCTGCCACCTGGAGCCCCGCCCTGGACTCCAAAGTCTCTGTCCCCGCCTAGGGGGCGGAGCTGAGGTAGGAACAGTTCCCATTCCTGCCGCTTATCTCCACCTGTGTAATTAAGGAATCAGAAGACAGGGATAGCTACCTGCCTGCTGGCCTCAGGACAGTCTCTCCCTGCACAGGTCTCCTGCGCTCGATGTCCAGGCCCTGGAGTTTGACTGGGCAGGGCTGAGCCTTTTAGGAGGCTGCCCTTGGTGGATATAAAGCAGAGAGATTTTACAACCCACACACTCTGGTGACTTGGAGGTGGGCCTTTGGCTCCAAAGTTTCTAGCCCCGCCTTGGGGGTGGAGTTGAGACAGGAACTGTTCCCGTTCCTGCCATGTATCTCCACCTGTGTAATTAAGGAGGCAGAAGATGGGAGGCCACCAGAGCAGCCCGGAGATCAGCAGGAAGAGTAGGCTAATTGGCTGTTTCCCCTCCACTGCATCTCGGATTGCTGGCGCGCTTCCCAGCAGGTAGAGAGACCTGCAGACACCAGCCCAGCAAAGGCCGCCACAAGTGAGCAACAACACTTACCGGCTGAGAAACTAAACAAGATGTGTGAATACTCAAACGAAAACCTAAAGGAA
This sequence comes from Mirza zaza, assembly GCA_008750895.1. Classification (NCBI taxonomy): domain Eukaryota; kingdom Metazoa; phylum Chordata; class Mammalia; order Primates; family Cheirogaleidae; genus Mirza; species Mirza zaza. The sequence goes on from VSMD01033371.1 coordinate 9,874, forward strand.
AGAAACAAAAACTGAGAGTCATCGGAAGAAATCAGTGAAGGAACTCCGGAAATATGAAGAAACACATGCAAAACACACCCCCAAAGAGGAGCAACAGCCACGTAGAAACAGACAACAACCAAAACATGGCAACCAAAATGACAGAAGAGGAATTTCGTGTGTGGATCATAAGAACACTCACTGACCTTCAAGAACAACTCAATAACCAACGTAAAGAAACCACAAAAAGCCTCCAGGATAAGGAACAAAAATTCACTAAAGAGATTCACACAGTGAAGAAAATTTTAACCGAATTCCTGGAGATGAGGAATCAACTCAGGAAACTACAAAATACAGTGGAAAGTCTCAAGCACAGGGTAGATCAAACATAAGAAAGAATCTCAGAGATTGAAGATAACACCTTCCAATTAAATAAATCAGAAACAGACATAGAGCAGAGAAACAAGAGAAAAGAACAAAGCCTACAAGACCTGTGGGACTATATGAAGAAACCTAACGTGAGGGTCATAGGGTTACCAGAAGGGGAAGAAGACATTACTCAAGGGTTGGCCAAGCTTTTTGAAGATATAATAGAGGAAAATTTCCCAGGCCTTACTCAAAATCTCGATATACGAGTTCAAGAAGCTCAGAGGACCCCTGGGAGATTTAATGCAAACAGGAAGACGTCACGTCATGCAGTCATCAGACTGACCAAAATATCAATTAAAGAGGCCCTTCTAAGAGCTGTAAGATGAAAGAAGCAAGTAACTTACAAGGGAAAGCCAATTCGAATAACAGCAGACTTCTCTAATGAGACTTTACAAGCAAGGAGAGACTGGGGCCCCATTCTCACTCTTCTGAAACAAAACAATACCCAGCCTAGAATCTTATTCCCTGCAAAACTAAGCTTCCTATATGAAGGATATATAAAGACATCCCCAGACAAGCAAAGCCTCAGAGAATTCACCAAGACAAGACGAACCCTACAAGAAGTATTCAAAACAGTGTTACACATGGAACAACATAATAAAAACTCACGAATATAAAACAATGAAAACCCAAAGACTAAAGGCCAGATATTACTATGGCTCAAGAGAGAAATCAAAGCAACAAAATCCAACCCAACAGAATGAACAGTAATCTACCTCACCTATCAGTCCTCTCAATAAATGTGAATGGCTTAAACTCTCCACTCAAGAGACATAGGCTGGCTGAATGGATAAGAAAATACAGGCCAAGTATATGCTGTCTTCAGGAAACACATCTAACCTGCAAGGATGTGTTTAGACTAAAAGTAAAAGGGTGGAGATCAGTATTCCAAGCAAGTGGAAGCCAAAGAAGGCTGGTGTAGCAGTTCCAATTTCAGACGACTTAGTTTTCAAACCAACAAAAGTAGTGAAAGAAAAAGAGGGTCATTATATAATGGTGAAGGGCACAATTCAACAAGAAGAGATTACAATTTTAAATATATATGCACCCAACATAGGTGCACCCAGATTCATAAAGCAAACCTTACTGCATCTAAGCAAAAGGATTAATAGCAATACCATAATAATCGGAGATTTCAACACCCACTGACGGCACGACACAGATCCTCCAATCAGAAAATTAACAAAGCAATAATGGACTTAAACAAAACTCTAGAACAATTGGGACAGACTGACATTTACAGGACATTCTACCCAAAATCCACTGAATATACGTTCCTCTGATCAGTTCAAGGGACATTCTCTAAGAATGACCATATCCTAGGACACAAAGTAAACCTCAAGAAATTAAAAAAAAAAAAAAAATTGAAATGATACCATGTATCTTCTCAGATCACAGTGGAATAAAAGTAGAAATCAACCCTAACAGAAACTCACATTTCTACACAGAAACGTGGAAAATAAACAACCTCCTACGAAATGATTATTTCATAAATGAAGAAATCAAGATGGAAATAAAAAAATTCTATGAAGAAAATGACAATGGAGAGACAAGTTATCAAATCCTCTGGGACACAACTAAAGCAGTTCTGAGAGGAAAGTTTATCTCCATAAATGCCTATAACCAAAAGTCAAAAAGATCACAAATAGACAATGTAATGAAACGACTCAAAGGGCTGGAAAAAGAATAACAGACCAGCCCCAAACGCAGCAGAAGGAGTGAAATCAACAAGATCAAATCAGAACTAAATGAAATTGAAAACAGGGAAGCTATTCAGGAGATTAATAAAACAAAAAGTTAGTTCTTTGAAAAAATAAACAAAATAGACACTCCATTGGGTAAGCTAATGAAAAGCAGAAAATAGAAATCTCTAATAAGCTCCATCAGGAACAAAAAAAGGAGATATCACAACTGATCCCAAAGAGATACAAGATATAATTTATGAGTACTACAAAAATCTTTATGCACACAAACTGGAAAATGTGGAGGAAAGGGACAAATTTCTAAAAACACACAGCCTCCCAAGGCATAACCAGGAAGAATAGATTCCCTGAACAGACCAATCTCAACAGCAGCAATAGAAACAGCAGTTAAAATTCTCCCTAAAAAGAAAAGTCCCGGACCAGATGGTTTCACACCAGAATTTTACCACACTTACAAAGAAGAACTAGTACCTATCTTGCAGAAAATATTCCACAACATTGAGAAGAACAGAAACCTCCCCGACACTTTTTATGAAGCGAATATTACTCTGATACTAAAACCAGGGAAGGATGAAACAAAAAAAGAAAACTACAGGCGAATATCCCTAATGCATATAGATGCAAAAATTTTCAACAAAATCTTAGCTAACCGAATCCAGACGCTTATCAAAAAAATAATCCATCACGACCAAGCGGGCTTCATCCCAGGGATGCAGGGATGGTTCAACATATGTAACTGTATAAATGCAATTCACCACGTAAATAGAAGCAAAAACAAAGACCACATGATTCTTTCAATAGATGCAGAAAAAGCTTTTGATAAAATTCAATACCCTTTCATGATACGCACACTTAATAAAATAGGCATAGAAGGGACATACCTAAAAATGATACAAGCCATATATGACAGACCATAGTCAACATCATAATGAATGGGGAAAAACTGAAAGCATTCACACTTAGAACTGGAACCAGACAAGGCTGCCCACTATCTCCACTTCTATTCAACATAGTGCTGGAAGTCCTGGCTACAGCAATCAGACAGGAAAGTGGAATTAAAGGCATCCAAATAAGGGCAGAAGTGATCAAAATTTCACTCTTTGGTGATGATATGATATTATATTTAGAAAATTCTAAAGATTCAACGAAGAAACTCCTGGAACTAATAAATGAATTTAGTAAAGTCTCAGGATACAAAATCAATACACAGAAATCAGAGGCATACATATACGCCAACAACAATCAAATCAAGATCCAAATCAAAGACTAAATTCCCTTCACAATACCAACAAAGAAATTAAAGTACCTAGGAATACACTTAACCAAGGAGCTAAAAGACCTCTACAGGGAGAACTATGAATCACTAAGGAAGGAAATAGCAGAGGATGTAAACAGATGGAAAACCATTACATGCTCGTGGATCAGTAGACCCAACATCATTAAAATGTCTACACTACCCAAACTGATCTACAGACTCAATGCAATACCTATTAAAATCCCATCAGCAGTCTTCACTGATATAGAAAAAAAATAATTATACGCTTCGTATGGAACCAAAGAAGACCCTGAATATCAAAAGCTATTCTAGGCAACAAAAACAAAATGGGAGGCATTAATTTGCCAGATATTCAAATATACTACAATGCTGTAGTAATTAAATCAATCCGGTATTGGCAGAAAAATAGGAATATTGACCAATGGAACAGAACTGAGAATCCTGATATAAAACCATCCTCATAGATAGCCATCTAATCTTTGACATACAGACAAAAACACATGCTGGGGAAAAGAATCCCTTTTCAATAAATGGTGCTGGGAAAACTGGATAGCCACTTGTAGAAGGTTAAAGCAGGACCCACATCTTTCAACTATCACAAAAATCAACTCACGTTGGATAACATACTTAAATCTTAGGTGGGAAACTATTAGAATTCTAGAGGAACATGTTGGAAACTCTCTCCTAGACATCAGCCTAGGCAAAGAGTTTATGAAGAAGTCCCCAAAGGCAATCACAGCAGCAAGAAAAATAAATATATGGGACATGATCAAACTAAAAAGCTTCTGTACAGCCAAAGAAACAGTTATGAGAGTAAACAGAAAACCTACAGAGTGGGAGAAAATTTTTGCATCCTACGCATCCGATAAGGGGTTGATAACTAGAATATACTTAGAACTCTCGAAAATCAGCAAGAAAAAATCAAATAACCCTATTAAAAAATGGGCAAAGAACTTGAACAGAAACTTTTCTAAAGAAGACAGAAGAATGGTCAACAAACATATGAAAAAATGCTCACCATCTCTAATCATCAGAGAAATTCAAATCAAAATCACAATGAGATATCACTTAACTCCAGTGAGAATGGCCTTTATCAAAAAGACCCGCAACAACAAATACTGGAGTGGATGCGGAGAGAGAGGAACACTCCTACACTGCTGGTGGGACTGCAAACTAGTTCAACCTCTGTGGAAAGCAATATGGAGATACCTTAAAGCGATACAAGTGAATCTACCATTTGACCCAGCAATCCCATTACTGGGCATCTACCCAAAATATCCAATGACACTCTACAAAAAAGACACCTGCACTCGAATGTTTATAGCAGCACAATTCATAATCGCAAGGCTGTGGAAGCAGCCCAAGTGCCCATCAATCCAAGAATGGATTAATAATATGTGCTATATGTATACCATGGAGTACTATTCAGCTCAAAGAAACAACAGTGATATAACACATCTTATATTTTCCTGGTTAGAGCTGGAACCCATACTCCTAAGTGAAGTATGCCAAGAATGGATAAACAAGCACCACATATACTCACCAGCAAACTGGTACTAACTGAGTAGAACCTATGTGGACACATATGTACTACAGTAATAGGGTATTGGGCAAGGGGATGGGGGGTGAGTATATGCATACATAATGAGTGAGAAGTGCACCGTCTGGGGGCTCGTCATGCTGGAGACTCAGACTTGTGGGAGGTGGGGGGAAAGGGCATTTATTAAAACCTTAAAATCTGTACCCACATCATATGCCGAAATAAAAAAAAAAAAAACACCTGTATGAATCTAAGCACATCACTGGTGTTTATGGAGATACGCCAGTCTCCTAGGTATTCCCCAATGTGTTATATATGATCTTTATATATATATGAAACTATAAAGTATAAAATAATGCATATGTCTCTGTCCAGAAGTAGAAATTTTAATATAATTAATATATGGACGAGTCTGGGCATAAGTATTTTAAAAAACATCACAAGGATGGAAAACCACTTCTCTGGAGCTAGACTTCCACATCTAAGAGCCACATAACAAAACTATATCTATATATAGGCATTTCCTGTCTATACCACACAGTCATAGTATTTTTTTATATTTCGGCATATTATGGGGGTACAGATATTAAGGTTTCAATAAATGCCCTTTCCCCCCCTCCCCCCACAAGTCTGAGTTTCCAGCATGACCATCCCCCAGATGGTGCACATCTAACTCGTTATGTATGTATATATGAGTCCCCCTCCCCCTTCTCCCCTGCCCAATACCCTATTACTGTAGTACCTATGTGTCCACTTAGGTGCTGCTCAGTTAATACCAGTTTGCTGGTGAATATATGTGGTGCTTGGTTTTCCATTCTTGGGATACTTCACTTAGTAGTATGGGTTCCAGCTCTAAGCAGGAAAATATAAGATGTGCTATATCACCGTTGTTTCTTAGAGCTGAATAGTACTCCATGGTATACATATATCACATTTTATTAATCCACTCTTGGATTGATGGGCACTTGGGCTACTTCCACAGCCTTGCGATTATGAATTGTGCTGCTATAAACATTCGAGTGTAGGTGTCTTTTTTGTAGAGTGTCATTGGATATTTTGGGTAGATGCCCAGTAATGGGATTGCTGGATCAAATGGTAGATTCACTTGTATCGCTTTAAGGTATCTCCAAATTGCTTTCCACAGCGGTTGAGCTAGTTTGCAGTCCCACCAGCAGTGTAGGAGTGTTCCTCTCTCTCCGCATCCACTCCAGTATTTGTTGTTGCAGGTCTTTTTGATAAAGGCCATTCTCACTGGAGTTAAGTGATAAATCATTGTGGTTTTGATTTGCATTTCTCTGATGATTAGAGATGGTGAGCATTTTTTCATATGTTTGTTGGCCATTCTTCTGTCTTCTTTAGAAAAGTTTCTGTTCAAGTCCTTTGCCCATTTTTTAATAGGGTTATTTGATTTTTTCTTGCTGATTTTCGTGAGTTCTAAGTATATTCTAGATATCAACCCCTTATCGGATGCGTAGGATGCAAAAATTTTCTCCCACTCTGTAGGTTTTCTGTTTACTCTCATAACTGTTTCTTTGGCTGTACAGAAGCTTTTTAGTTTGATCATGTCCCATATATTTATTTTTCTTGCTGCTGTGATTGCCTTTGGGGACTTCTTCATAAACTCTTTGCCTAGGCTGATGTCTAGGATAGTGTTTCCAACATGTTCCTCTAGAATTCTAATAGTTTCCTACCTAAGGTTTAAGTCTGTTATCCAGCGTGAGTTGATTTCTGTGAGAGGTGAAAGGTGTGGGTCCTGCTTTAGCCTTCTACAAGTGGCTATCCAGTTTTCCCAGCACCATTTATTGAAAAGGGATTCGTTTCTCCAGTGTGTGTTTTTGTCTGCTTTGTCAAAGATTTGATGGCTATATGAGGATGGTTTTATATCAGGATTCTCAGATCTGTTTCACTGGTCAATATTCCTATTTTTCTGCCAATACAAGATTGTTTTAATTACTACAGCTTTGTAGTATTGTTTGATATCTGGCATATTAATACCTCCCATTTTGTTTTTGTTGCCTAGAATTGCTCTTGATATTTGGGGTCTTCTTTGGTTCCATACAAAGTGTAAAATTATTTTGTCTGTATGTCTGAAGAAAGCTGAAGGGATTTTAATAGGTATTGCATTGAATCTGTAGATCAGTTTGAGTAGTATAGACATTTTAATGATGTTGAGTCTGCCGATCCACAAGCTTGGAATGGATTTCCATCTGCTTATATCCTATTCTATTTCCTTCCTTAGTATTTCATAGTTCTTCCTGTAAAGGTCTTTTACCTCCTTGGTTAAGTATATTCCTAGGCACTTTAATTTCTTTGTTGCTATTGTCAAGGGAATTGAGTCTTTGAGTTGGTTGTCGATTAGATTGGTGTTGGCGTATATGAATGCCTCTGATTTCTGTGTATTGATTTTGTATCCTGAGATTTTACTAAATTCATTTATCAGTTCCAGGAGTTTCTTGGTTGAATCTTTGGGGTTTTCCAAATATAATATCATATCATCAGCAGACAATGAAAGTTTGATCTCTTCTGCCCTTATTTGGATACCTTTGATTCCACTTTCCTGTCTGATTGCTGTAGCCAGGACTTCCAGCACTATGTTGAATAGAAGTGGAGATAGTGGGCAGCCTTGTCTGGTTCCAGTTCTAAGTTGGAATGCTTTCAGTTTTCCCCATTCAGTATGATGCTTGCAATGCGTCTGTCATATATGGCTTGTATCATTTTTAGGTATGTCCCTTCTATGCCTATATTACTACATTTTCATATCATGAAAGGGTGTAGAATTTTGTCTAAAGCTTTTTCTGCATCTATTGAAAGAATCATGTGGTCTTTGTTTTTGCTTCTATTTATTTGGTGAATTGCATTAATAGAGTTACATATGTTGAACCATCCCTGCATCCCTGGGATGAAGCCCGCTTGGTCGTGATGGATTATTTTTTTGATAAGCGTCTGGATTCAGTTAGCTAAGATTTTGTTGAAAATTTTTGCATCTATATTCATTAGGGATATTAGTCTTTAGTTTTCTTTTTTTCTTGCATCCATTCCTGGTTTTGGTGTCAGAGTAATATTCACTTCATAAAAGGTGTCGGGGAGGTTTCTGTTCTTCTCAATGTTGTGGAATAGTTTCTGCAAGATAGGTACTAGTTCTTCTTTGTAAGTATGGTAAAATTCTGGTGTGAAACCATCTGGACTGGGACTTTTCTTTTTAGGGAGATTTTTTTTTGGCATATTATGGGGGTACAGATTTTAAGATTTCAATAAATTTCCTTTCCCCCTCTCCCCACACAAGTCTGAGTTTGCAGCATGACCATCCTCCAGATGGTGCACATATCTCTCATTATGTATGTATATACCCCCCCCTTCCCCCTCCCCACTGCCCAATACCATATTACTGTAGTACCTATGTGTCCACTTAGGTGCTGCTCAGTTAATACCAGTTTGCTGGTGAATATACGTGGTGCTTATTTTTCCATTCTTGGGATACTTCACTTAGTAGTATGGGTTCCAGCTCTAAGCAGGAAAATATAAGATGTGCTATATCACCGTTGTTTCTTAGAGCTGAATAGTACTCCATCGTATACATATACCATATTTTATTAATCCATTCTTGGATTGATGGGCACTTGGGCTGCTTCCACAGCCTTGCAATTATGAATTGTGCTGCTATAAACATTCGAGTGCAGGTGTCTTTTTTGTTGAGGGTCATTGGATCTTTTGGGTAGATGCCCAATAATGGGATTGCTGGATCAAATGGTAGATTCACTTGTATCGTTTTAAGGTATCTCCATATTGCTTTCCACAGTGGTTGAACTAGTTTGCAGTCCCACCAGCAGTGTAGGAGTGTTCCTCTCTCTCTCCACATCTACACCAGCATTTGTTATTTGGAAACTTTTTGATAAATGCCATTCTCACTGGAGTTAAGTTATATCTCATTGTAATTTTTATTTGCATTTCCCTGATGATTAGAGATGGTGAGCATTTTTTCATATGTTTGTTGGCCATTCTTCTGTCTTCTTTAGAAAAGTTTCTGTTCAAGTCCTTTGCCCACTTTTTAGTAGAGTTATTTTATTTTTTCTTGCTGATTTTCGTGAGCTCTAAGTATATTCTAGTTATCAGCCCTTTATTGGATGCGTAGGATGCAAAAATTTTCTCCCATTCTGTAAGTTGTATGTTTACTTTCATGACTATTTCTTTGGCTGTGCAGAAGCTTTTTAGTTTCATCATGTTTCATTTATTTATTTTTGTTGCTGCTTTGATTGCTTTTGAGGACTTCTTCATAAACTCTTTGCCTAGGTCGATGTCTAGGAGAGCGTTTCCAACATTTTCCTCTAGAATTCTAATAGTTTCATACCTTAAGTTTAAGTCTGTTATCCAGCGTGAGTTGATTTTTGTGAGAGGTGAAAGGTGTGAGTCCTGCTTTAGCCTTCTACAAGTGGCTACCCAGTTTTCCCAGCACCATTTATTGAAAAGGGATTCTTTTCCCCAGCGTATGTTTTTTCTGCTTTGTCAAAGATTCGATGGCTATATGAGGATGGTTTCATATCAGGATTCTCTGATATGTTCCACTGGTCAATACTCCTATTTTTGTGCCTATACCTGATTGTTATAAGGAGATTTTTAATTGCTGTTTCTATTTTAGCTGTTAAGATTGGTCTGTTCAGGAAATGTATTTCTTCCTGATTAAGTGTAAGTAGGCTGTGTGTTTCTAGAAATTTGTCCATTTCCTTCACTTTTTCCAGTTTGTGTGCATAAAGGTTTTTGTAGTACTGATAAATTATATCTTGTATCTCTTTGGGATCAGTTGTTACATCGCCTTTTTTTTCCTGGTGGAGCTTATTAGAGATTTCTCTTTTCTGCTTTTCGTTAGCTTAGCCAGTGGCTTGTCAATTTTTTTTATTTTTTCAATGAACCAACTTTGTGTTTTATGTGTCTCCGGAATAGCTTCCCTGTTTTCAATTTCATTTAGATCTGATTTGATCTTGTTGATTTCACTTCTTCTGTGGGGTTTGGGGCTGGTCTGTTCTTCTTTTTCCAGCTCTTTGAGTCATTACATTAGATTGTCTATTTGTGATCTTTTTGACTTTTGGTTATAGGCATTTATGGAGATAAACTTTCCTCTCAGAACTGCTTTAGCTGTGTCCCAGAGGATTTGATAACTTGTCTCTCCATTGTCATTTTCTTCATAGAACTTTTTTATTTCCATCTTGATTTCTTCATTTATGAAGTAATCATTTAGTAGGAGGTTGTTTAATTTCCATGTTTTTGTGTAGAAATGTGAGTTTCTGTTACGGTTGATTTCTACTTTTATTCCACTGTGATTTGAGAAGACATATGGTATGATTTCTATTTGTTTAAATTTCTTGATGTTTACTTTGTGTCCTAGGATATGGTCAATCTTAGAGAATGTCCCATGAGCTGATGAGAAGAATGTATATTCAGTGGATTTGGGGTAGAATGTCCTGTAAATGTCAGTCAGTCCCAATTTTTCTAGAGTTTTGTTTAAGTCCATTATTTCTTTGTTAATTTTCTGTTTGGAGGATCTGTCTCGTGCTGTCAGTGGGGTGTTGAAATCTCCGGTGATTATGGTATTGCTATTAATCAATTTGTTAAGATCCAGTAAGGTTTGCTTTATGAATCTGGGTGCACCTAAGTTGGGTGCATATATATTTAAAATTGTAATCTCTTCTTGTTGAACTGTGCCCTTCAACATTATATAATGACCCTGTTTGTCTTTTACTACTTTTGTTGGTTTGAAAACTAAGTCGTCTGAAATTAGAACTGCCACGCCAGCCTTGTTTTGACTTCCACTTGCTTGGAATACTGATCTCCACCTTTTTACTTTTAGTCTGTACACATCCTAGCAAGTTAGATGTGTTTCCTGAAGACAGCATATACTTGCCCTATATTTTCTTATCCATTCAGCCAGCCTATGTCTCTTGAGTGGAGAGTTTAAGCCATTCACATTTATTGAGAGAACTGATAGGTGAGGTAGATTACTGTTCATTCTGTTGGGTTGGATGTTGTTGCTTTGATTTCTCTCTTGAGCCATAGCAATATCTGGCCTTTAATCTTTGGGTTTTGGTTGTTTTTATATTCGTGGGTTATTATTATGGTGTTCCATGGGTAACACTGTTTTGAGTGCTTCTTGTAGGTCTCGTCTTGTCTTGGTTAATTCTCTGAGCCTTTGCTTTTCTGAGAATGTCTTAATTTCTCCTTCATATATTAAGCTTAATTTTGCAGGGAATAAGATTCTAGGCTGGGCATTGTTTTGTTTCAGAAGAGTGAGCATGGGGCCCCAGTCTCGTTGCTTGTAAAGTCTCATTAGAGAAGTCTGGTGTTATTCGAATTTGCTTTCCCTTCCATGTTACTTGCTTCTTTCATATTTGTCTCTTTAGTGGATATTTTGGTCAGTCTGATGACTGCATTTCATGACGTCTTCCTGTTTGCATTGAATCTCCCAAGGTTCCTCTGAGCTTCTTGAACTTGTGTATTGAGATTTTTAGCAAGGCCTGGGAAATTTTCCTCTATTATATCTTCAAATAGCTTGTCCAACCTGTGAGTGTTGTCCTCTTCCCCTTCTTGTAACCGTATTACCTTCACACTAGGTTTCTTCACATAATCCCACATCTCTTGTAGGCTTTTCTCTTTTCTTTTGTTTCTCTGCTCTATTTCTGTGACTGATTTACTTAATTGGAGGTTTCTATCTTCAATATATGAGTTTCTTTCTTTTGTTTGAACTACCCTATTCTTGAGACTTTCCACTGTATTTTGTAGTTCCCTGAACTGCTTCTTCATTTCCAGGAGTTCGGTTAAACTTTTCTTCATTGTGTCTATTTCTTTAGTGAACTTTTTTTCTAGATCCTGGAGGCTTTTTGTGGTTTCTTTGTGCTGGTTATTGAGTTGTTCTTGCAGGTCAGTGAGTGTTCTTATGATCCACATACGAAATTCCTCTTCTGTCATTTTGGTTGCCTGATTTTGGTTGGTGTCCGTTTCTAAGGGGCTGGGACTCCTCTTTGGGGGTGTGTTTTCCGATTGGTTCTTCATATTTCCTGAGTTCCTTCGCTGATTTCTTCCCATGATGATCAGTTTTTGGTTCTTTTCTTTAGGTTTTTGTTTGGGTATTCACATGTCTTGTTTAGTTTCTGAGCTGGTAGGTGGTGTCTGTGGGTGAGATTCGACCACTCCCTGTATAATGTGTTAGTATGTGCTGTGAAAAGGGTGTGCAGGATGCTCTCCCTGTCAGTATGTGGTGCTTGCTTGGAGGAACAGGCTACGCTGTTGTTTTTGTGTCCTGTTATCAGCTCTTGTTCCTGTAGAGAGGTGCTGTAGTGCCTCAGGTGGTGCAAGGGGCCCTGGGACTTCCAGGTGTGTCCTTTTCTCCCCTTCAGTGAGGGCAAGTCTAGGAGAGAGACTGGGTGGAGCTGGGTGGGGTAAGCCTGCCCTCAGGCACCACTAATGTCGTTAGCAGGGGTCAAAGTTCTGTTCTCTGCTTTCACACAAAGCTGACAGGGAGGGGCTGGAATGGCCCTCCTCAGTCAGAGAGTCTGCTTGTGGGGGTGGGTCTGTCTGAGACCCGCAGTTTGGAGCGGCCTGGCTTCTTTCCACTGTCCCCAACTCCGCGGCTACTCCTGGGCCTCTGCCAGCAGGCCAGACCACATGCCACCAGGCCCCCCCTGCCTGTGATGCCTACTGGGAGGTTCCCTGTACAGGAAAGCCACCTGGGCTGGACGCTCGGCCTCTCTTTGGGGGGAGGTTTGCCCTCTAGGACGCTGATCTGCCCCTGAAGGCATGCACACCTCAGTTGGCTGTTGGCGTATATCCCTTCTGTGCCCTGGGCAATGCGAGAACTCGGTGCACGGGATCTGGTCTGCAGATCTGACCTCTGGGTCCCAGAGCTCAAACTATATCCCCGCCAGCGAGAGGAGTGCATGTCCCAGTTCATCCACAGGGAGCCCAAGCTGGGTCTATGTCTCTCAACCTCAGAGTATGCCCCGTTCTCATGGGATCACCATGCCAGCAGCACCTGGGAGGGGTGGCGGGTAGAGAGCTCACAGTCTGAGTTCCCGTTAGTCAGCTGTAGGGCTCCAAAAGGGAAGGTCCGGTTCCCTGTAGGTGCCTCAGGCTGGTGGCTATATTGTCTCTCTGGGCAGCCGCGGGTAGGTCGGGGGAAGGGAGGAGGAGGCAATATGGCGCCTGCTGCGTGGCTTGGGTCTGTGCACACGGAGGTGCCCCGAGGGAGTTGGGAGCCTGGTGCTGTGTCTGCTACTGGCTTACTGCTCACTGGCGGTGGCCATCGCTGGGCTGGTGTCCGCAGTTCTCTCCACTCACTGGGGAACCCACCAGCAGTCTGAGATGCAGGGGAGGGGAATCGGCCGATCCACCTACCCTTCCCGCTGGTCTCCGGGCTACTCTGGGCGTCCCAGCTTCCCAGTCATAGTATTTGTGGCAAAATGAAATTTCCAGATACTAAGTCTCCTGTAAGAGTGTTACCAACTAATGCCCAATTCATTCTACCTTTCATTTAGGCTTCTAGTGGATTGCATTGTAGTCTATATGATATGAACAACCAGAGACTAAGATGAAAGGTAAGGAATGCAGAAGTTTCCTAATTGGATGTTCAAAGTGCCAAGAATGGGCCATTAATATCCACAAGTTCATTTTATTTCAGTTCACCAGATATTGGATGTTGAGAGGAACTGTGTTCCAATGGTGAAGAGTACAGGCCCCAGTTCAGCTACTAATTACAGCTCTGTGGATCATAATAAGTTACTTACCTTCACTGTTCCCTATGTTTTTATTTCAAAGTATTAAGGGGGTACAAACGTTTTAGGTTTCATAGGTTGCTTTTGTAATGCTTGAGTCCTGGCTGTAAGTGTGTCCATCACCCAAATAGTGTTCATTGTACACATTAGGTAGGTTTTGGCCCTTCCTCTCCCCCTTTCCCCCCTCCTCTGAGTTGATTTTACTGAGTTTTACTTCTCTCTGTGCACATGTGTGCTCATCAGTTAGTCCCATATGTTTAAAACAATGCTAAGAGTAATGTCTAGTATAAAAATATAATAAATGTTTTCTCTAGCAAATATTATTATAATTTATTTGTGCTAGGTGAAAGCTATAGCTGAGAGATTCAGTGATGTTAATGAAGAAGAGGTTTATCTTCACAAGACATCTGTGGGTCCTGGATACAGGAAGACTATAATACTCTTCCTAGGTGATTTCATTGACTCCAATTGAAATAATTCTCACCTGTATGTATGTGCTCCCAAACCAATATTCCTGGTCCTGGCCCTGACCCTCTCCTAAGTTCAAATAACATACTTTATTAATGAGTTCCTTTGGGTCATCTCTAACTCCAACAAGCCATAAAAGCCTTTAATTCATCATGCCTAAACATTTTCTCTTCCACATTCCAATCTTATCTACCCCCTCCCCTCTCAGTATTGCATTACAGCCTCACCATCTACCTCATAAAAACCTTCTACCATTAACCTAACAAGCCATGGATTCCCTACCTAGTTCTCTCCACTTTGCCTCCAAATATATTTTCAATACATTCCCTCCTCACCATTTTTGTTGTATCTGCCTTACTCCAAGCTTGGAAGATAGTATGGCACAGTGGAAAGACAGTGATGAGTTGCTTACTTGTACAATCATTGTGTAAAATCTACCTTTGGCAGCCAGAGAAACAAAGGGGAAAGAGTGCAGGTTACAGAATCTATTCTAGCTCTGCTACTTACTTGCTGACCATAAGTAATACCTATCTTGAGTGCAACACTCAGTGTAATGAAGACAGAAGACATTAAAAAAAATGGGAACTTCATGTTGAATATGTTGATGCTTGTCATCTGATCTTGAAAGCAGCATAGTTCAGCAACTAAACAATATTTTTAAATAATTTTATTCTTTACTAGCATCTCTTGAAGAGTGTTAGTGTGAGGTCTAACTCGTGATCCATAGTATTAAGCCTTAAAATCTCCTTCTGTTCCTTAGTTCCCTTTCACCCATATTTGCCCCAGATCCTTCCTCACGTCTAAATTCTCTCTCTAACTCCAAACCTGGCTCAATATGATTAAAAACAGACAAACAAATCATAAAACCTCTCCTTATTCCATTGTCACTTTTTCTGTTTTTTATAGATCCACTCATCCTTTCTCCTAGAAAGCAAATCTCCTAGGGCTTCCGGAGGAGAAAGATGGAGACCAAGTGGCTGTGTGTGTGTGTGTGTGTGTGTGTGTGTAGTATGTGGGCGAGAGGGAATCAAGAGTGTAAATATAGGATTCTTTGTTTTTTGCTTGCAAGGGGTAGCAGCCTGTCAAACTTCAAAAGTCAACAATGATTATACTGTTACAGGAGCTGCCATTCAAGCAATTAACATATTTTGCCTTGTCTATTGAAACAGCCTCCTAGTCT
The DNA here is from genome assembly GCA_008750895.1 of Mirza zaza. Lineage (NCBI taxonomy): Eukaryota > Metazoa > Chordata > Mammalia > Primates > Cheirogaleidae > Mirza > Mirza zaza. The sequence goes on from VSMD01033371.1 coordinate 25,205, forward strand.
GATCTCCACTTTTCTTCCTCCTGTTTCTCTGTGACTAATCCATCTTTCATACTATCACTAGAGTGATGTCTTTCTGAAAAAAATCTCTTGCAATGGCAATATTTCTCTGTTATCCCCCGCCCAGGCTCCCCACCAGCTATAGGATCATGTCCCAAGCCTTTTAGCACAGTATATAAAACAAAGCACAATCCATCCCTCTGTATGTGCTCTTCTTCTCCATTTGTCCAATTCCACATCCTCCCCCTTTCCCTGCCCCTACCCCCAATATTTTATCGTGGTACTAACTAGTAAGAACACATTGTCCTGTCCCAGGGCTAAATAAACATTTTCATGTTGTTCTCTCTGAGTGGAGAATCATTCTTTTTTTTTACTTGTGTTTGTATTTTCATACTTTAAAGCACTGAGAAGCATTGTCATTTTTTTCTCTTGTATACAAAGGGAAATCTACTTGTTGTACTTGTATAATACATTCATTAGATGACAAGTAGTTATCAAGTGCCTCAATGTCCTGGGTCACATAGATCTCCTAGAGCAGATCCAGGAGTAGAAATATTGCTCCTCTTTGCCTTTCCAGTTCTCTGTTCTTTCCACTACACTATGTTGCATTCTAAGTGCCAGATGCTGTGTCAGGCATTAAGGATAAAATTATCTTGGAATGGTTATCTGTTATGAAATCCCATTAGAAAAAATAATGTCTGCTTAAGTTGTAACTAAGGCTTTCTGACATCCTGTAGTAACATTAGGGAGCAGGGTTCTAATGCTAGTCCCCTCTTGTGTATTTTATTTTATTTTATTCCAGCATATTATGGGGGTACAAATTTTAAGGTTGCATATAATGCCTTTGCCCTCACTCCCCCCACAAGTCTGAGCTTGAAGCGTGACCATCCCCCAGACGGTGCACTTCTCACTCATTATATATGTATATGCCCGCCCCCTTCCCCCCTCCCACCTGCCTAATACCTGATAAATGTTTTTTCAAATGTGTCCACTTAGATGCTGATCAGTTAATACCAATTTTCTGGTGAGCATATGTGGTGTTTATTTTTCCATTCTTGGGATACTTCACTTAGTAGTATGGGTTCCAGGTCTACCCAGGAAAATACAAGATGTGCTCTATCACCATTGTTTCTTAGAGCTGAATAGTACTCCATGGTATACATATACCATATTTTGTTAATCCACTCATGTATTGATGGGAACTTGGGTTGTTTCCACAGCTTTGCAATTGTGAATTGTGTTGCTATAAACATTAGAGTGCAGATGTCTTTTTTGTAGAGTGTCATTTGTTCTTTTGAGTAGATGCCCAGTAATAGGATTACTGGATCAAATGGTAGATCTACCTGTGTCGCTTTAAGGTATCTCCATATTGCTTTCCACAGAGGTTGAACTAGTTGGCAGTCCCATCAGCAGTGTAGAAGTGTTCTTATCTCTCTGCATCCATGCCAACATTTATTGTTTTGGGACTTTTTGATAAAGGCCATTCTCACTGGAGATAGGTGATATCTCATTGTGGTTTTGATTTGCATTTCCCTGATGATTAGAGATGTTGAGCATTTTTTCATATGTTTGTTAGTCATTATTCTGTCTTCTTTTGAAAAGTTTCTGTTCATGTCCTTTGTCCACTTTTTGATAGGATTGTTTGATTTTTTTTTTTTTTTTTTTTTTTTTTTTTTTTTTTTTTTTTTTTTTTTGCTGATTTTCGTGAGTTCTAAGTAGATTCTAGTCATCAGCTCCTTATCAGATGTGTAGGATACGAAAATTTTCTCCCATTCTGTAGGTTGTCTGTTTACTGTCATGACTGTTTCTTTGGCTGTGCAGAAGCTTTTTAGTTTGATCATGTCCCATTTATTTATTTTTGTCGCTGCTGTGATTGCCTTTGGGGCCTTCTTCATAAATTCTTTGCCTAGGCCAATGTCTAGGAGAGTGATTACAACATTTTCCTCTAGAATTCTAATAGTTTCATACCTTACATTTACGTTTGTTACCCAGCGTGAGTTGACTGTTGTGAGAGGTGAAGGGTGTGGATCCTGCTTCAGCCTTCTACAAGTGGCTATCCGTTTTTCCCAGCATCATTTATTGAATAGGGATTCTTTTCCCCATTGGATGTTTTTGTCTGCTTTGTCAAAGATTCGATGGCTATATGAGGATGGTGTTATATCAGGGTTCTCAGTTCTATTCCACTGGTCAATATTCCTATTTTTGTGCCAATACCAGATTGATTTAAATAATACAGCTTTATAGTATTGTTTTAAATCTGACATAGTGATACCTTCCATTTTGTTTTTATTTCCTAGAATTGCTTCTGATACACAGGGTCTTCTCTGGTCCCAAATGAAACATAAATTTTTTTCTATATCTGTGAAAAATGATGTTGGGATTTCAATAGGGATTGCAGTGAATCTGTAGATCAGTTTGGGTAGTATAGACATTTTAACAATGTTGAGTCTGCCGACCCATGAGCATAGTATAGATTTCCATCTGTTTACATCCTCTGCTATTTCCTTCCTCAGTGTTTCACAGTTCTCCCTGTAGAGGTCTTTTACCTCCTTAGTTAAGTATTTTCCTGGATACTTCATTTTTTGTTGTTGTTGCTATTGTGAAGGGTATTGAGTGTTTGATTTGGTTCTCAATTTGATTGTTATTGGCATATAGGAATGCCTCTGATTTGTGTGTATTGATTTTGTATCCTGAGACTTTACTAAATTCATTTATCAGTTCCAGGAATCTCTTGGTTGAATATGGGGTTTTCTAAATGTAATATCATATCATTAGGAAAAAGTGAAAATTTGTCTCTTCTGCCTCCATTTCGATACCTTTAATTCCACTTTCATGTTTGTTGCTATAGCCAAGACTTCCAGAACTATGTTGAATAAAAGTGGAGATAGTGGGCAACCTCGCCTGGTTCCAGTTCTAAGTGGGAATGCTTTCAATTTTTCCCTATTCAATATGATGTTGGCTATGGGTCTGTCATATATGGCTTACATCATTTTTAGGTATGCACCTTCTATGCCTATTTTATTAAGTGTTCTTATCACTTAATAAAATAAAACAAAATTCAACACCCTTTGAATCACAAAATTCAAAGGGTGTTGAATTTTGTCAAATGCTTTTTCTGCATCTATTGAAAAAATCATATGGTATTTGTTTTTGCTTCTGTTTATGTGGTGAAATTACATTTATAGATTTTCATATGTTGAGTCATCCCTGCATCCCTGGGATGACGCCAACTTGGTCATGATGGATAACTGTGTCTCACTCTGTTGGAGCATGTAATTAACCACAACCGAGACACAATTTTTTACTAATTTACTGGTGGTTACATGCATGTCTTGTCATGACCATTGGAAGTGCATCTATAATTTTACTATCCTTTCTAGGCAAGTAGAGAATCAGAATGACCTTGCATGGCCTTGGGGATGGGAGTGGATGAAACTCCAGCTGTAGCACAAATTTCCAATTTACTGCTACTCTGCTGATTATAATGCTTGTACATTTCCTGAAATAGCAAAAATTTGTTGATCCTGTAGAGCAAATAGGAAACAGACAAGATGGCCAATGGTGGGGGTTTGTAATCTGAGAGAATATGGTGATGTGAGCATTGGCTATCTGTATTAGTGCTCTAAGAATGTATGAGGGATGTTTGTACCAATTGGGAAACAGAGTAAGGTATTTTTTCATTTAAAACTCTTCATAATTCAAGCTAAATAGGTGACTGTAGCTTATGCTACAGCAGCTACTAGAAATTATACCCAGGAATGAGGAAACTGTCATGTACAACATCACTGTATTTCAAAAGCCTATACTCATGGCATTTGTGTTTACCATGCTTTTTAGCTTAAAGGATACTTTTATAAACTCTATCTACTTTGATCCTAGTGACAGTTGTAAGGACAATGATAATTATCACCATTGTCCCCCTGAGGCAGCTGAGGCACAGAGTAAATTAGAAGACTTGACCAAAGTCACTTAGCTTGTCAGTAGTGGAACCGGGTGTGTCATTTCACAGTATCACACTGCTGGCTTTCTCTTAAATAATGCACTCTTTATAGGACTGGAGAATTGAATGGGAAGAGGAGTTGTGAACTAGATGCTGTGCAAGCTGCTTTTCATCTCATTTTAACATCACAACACCTCTATGTAGTCCTTGTCTTCCTTGAACTGAGGGAGTTCTCAGGATGTAGTAACTTCAGTGCTAAAACCAGGAAGATATAGGCAACTTATGTGAGGTATCCTGAATTTCATTGAATGAATGTGAAATCTTAGGCTTAGCATAATTGGGTAATTTGCCCCCAAAAGTGTGTTGTTCTTATGGTATGTTTTTACATGTAAAAAAAAGAGTTTTACAATTATGCTCTCAATAAAATTCATGTTTTAAGTTCATGTTTGGTAGAAATCAATATTCTGCATTGGAAATAAAAAAACCAGAATTGATTTTAGAAAAAAAGGCTTGGTTTAAAATTATATTTAATTAAAACATGAATATTTACATCATTTAGAATCTGATTTTAATTACAGTTTTGCAATTTAAATTATGAGAATAAGATAATATAGGAAGACATAATATGAAAATTAAACTTCAAAAAGAAAATGGCTAAAGAAGAAGAGATAAAACTGAAAATGTATACAGAAATGATAAAAGGTTATTTTTTATAGTGGCTTTACAATTGCTGGTTGAAGAAAAGTTAGGGAGATTTAAAAAAACCTTATTAAACAGTCACCTGAAAATATAAAACAAATCCTGGGAATAGTTTCCAGGAAGGGGAAACTCCATGACTGATGAATAGTTTGATATAAAAACAGGGCTGAAATAAAAGCAATACTCTGAGAGATATTGACCTGCCTGTTAGAGGGTAGAAACCACCTGGGAGGATGGGTTTGTTCTTAAAACTGTTTTTCTAGTAATGTAAATTCTATTTGCATGGCTGCATAGCAACTGCTCATATCACTAAAAAGTCCCAGAACCCCAAAATGTAATGGTGCATACAATGTGAAATCTCTGATACGGAGGGCACAACCCAAACACATTTTGTCTTTTAGGTGGGCTATGCATCAACCTAAAGTCTGGTTAGGAATATTTAACTGTGAATGATAACCCCAGAGTCCCTGGCAATTCTGTCACCAGGAGTCTGCAAGTGTCCACAGACATAGTATAAAAGCTTTGACAGAGTAGTCTGGGCATTTGGGAAATTCACACAAAATCTATTTTCTGAAAGAATTCACATAAGTGACAGGGGGCCGTCAATTTATACCAAAAATTGTACTATTTATAAACTCCAAAATGGTATTTAAACCTAAGAATGGCTTTAAATATATGAATTAATAATAAAAAATATGAGTAAGAAGTACTTTGTAGACCCAGTTTCAACATGAGATGATCAAATACACAAAATAATAGTAAGCTATTGAATATCCTCTTTTTATTTGTTTCCTTTAGAATTGTGTATAAGGCTGTTACTCCTCACAACTTTATATATAAACTAAACTCCCATTTCTTTCTCCAAGGAGTTTCTGACTGGAGCCCAAATATCTCTGAAGTTTTAAAATGTAGACACTTCTTTAACCTAATTAAGAATGCGTTAAGTTAATTATGTTATGTATGATATCCTTTCTATTGCAATCAACTTCAAGCCTAGAGATTTCTATTCCTGCAGTCACATTTCTGGCATTTCCTTTACCTGACATCTCTCTAGAGAGCTCCTGTCAGTTTTCCTCATCCTCTTTCAAAAAACGAAGCCCAATATCCTCTCTTCTTCCTTTATCTGATTGTGTACCCAACATAATCTTACACAAGGCTGTAAGCACTTTATGTTCTTGATTTCAAACAATTACACCATATATTATCAAATGTTTTTGTTACCACTCTTAGCATGGTGAAGGCATTCAATAAATATTCCTTGACCATGTTCTTGTTGAATACACGAAGTATTCATCTATAAAATCTACCTTTAGCAGTCTGAAAAACTGAGTGGACTTACATAGGTGCTGACTTCCCCACCTGGTAATGTGAAAATTGTAAGGGATTCAGCTTTTCTGTTGAAGGATTGGATATGGAAATACCCTAAACCTGTAATGTTCTAATATCACACCTTGAAACAAATACAGTACATGGAGTATAGCCAAAGTTGTGTAAACAAATGATCAAATTCTGATTGCCTTCCCTCTGTGAGTTTACAGTTTAACACTTGCACCTAACTATCACATGCATATTTCTTAGAAAACTGGGTGTCAGGCAGATGGGAGCAGACGGGGGAGGAGGGGATGGGTATATATATACATAATGAGTGCAATGCGCACCATCTGGGGTGATGGACATGCATGAAACTCTGACTAGGGGTGGGGGCAAGGGCAACATATGCAACCTAAACATTTTAACCCCCATTTATATGCAGAAATTAAAAAAAAGAAAGAAAAGAAAGTATCATCTCACTGATTTTAATTTTCTCCTTCAAATTGAAAGGAGATAATTAAAATCAGTATAGACTATGCCTGGCATACAGTAGGCACACATTCCTTCTGAGTGACCAATTATGACTGGAATGAGCAGTGTCTTTTTAAAGATGATTTGTATAAAATTATACCCTCTATCATTAATGAACTGGAGAAATGAGATGAAGGTATGTTAGACACAGGGTGACCTGGTTTTCTGAAAGACATTGAATTGCTTCAAATGTCCCCTCAGAACGAATGAGCTCTGTGGTGTCTTAATAGAGCAGCAGATTAATTTCACATGAATCAGTCTTGTATATACATTAAGAGTTTCATGCTCACAGTATTTTACAAGTAAAATTGGTCATAGAAAGAAGGCTGAATTGGAAAAATTATAGACATCTGTCACTCCTACTGCTGGAATAAATAAAAAATATGTTAAATAGGAAAAAATAAAATAAAAACACAATCCAAATTCCTCCTTTCCTATTCTCAGACATCATATATAAGTCCCCATTCATTCCTTCCTGGACATTCGATGCTCTCATTTTTCATGGGCCTTCACTACTTGCCTTTCCAATGTGATCTTCCACTTGACTATATAAATAGTGAAACAGTTAATAATTGTCATTCTTAGTATTTGTAGTAATCATAGGCCATGATTAGGAGCTTTTAGGTGTATATGTTTTATCTCCAAATTATTATAACTAGATTTTGATTCCAAATTAGGTACAACTTGAGAACCAATTCTCTCCTGTATTTTGTTTCTTTTGTTGCTGTTTTTTTGTTCTTTGATTGTTTTGGGTTCTTTTAGTTCATATTGCTGGTTATGCTCAAAGTTCAAAAGGTATGCTTGGATTATGTCTGCTAGGTTGCTACGTGGATATTCTGTTCAGTAGATGCTCATCATTTACTATTATCAGGATAGACTATTGTCTTACCTCTTTCCTCATTTTAAGTTTTACTTGCCTCCAGAGGAGATACTATGTGCCAACTCTTTTTATTATTTTTATGTTCTGTGAGGACATAAAAATTTCCAAATTTCCCCAGAATTTTGTCTATTTAAATCCAAATATCCTTCTTTGCTGTCCGTCCTCCAGGAAAGCAATACCCTTTTGTATAATTTCCCACTTCTGGTTTTCAGTTTCCTAGAAACTTAAGCTGCCAAACAGTAGTGGAACAGAGATATGTATCATTAATTAAATATTAAATTACTGTTTCAATCCCCCATTTTCATTTTTCATTTCTGATAATTTTATGTTTATTGTTCCTAATTGTGAAATTTAACATGCCCTTTAAATTAGAAGGGCTACGAAAAAAATCACTTTTAGAAAAGTCTATTTTTTAGCCTCAGCCTTGTTTCTAAGAAGCTGCAGTGACAGCAAACTTATCCTTGTTAGCTAAAACAAATAGGAATGAGTGGGAGCCATTCAAAAAAGTAGAGAAATTCTGAATCCAAAAGAACCAAGTAGGTGGGTGTATTTCCTCATAGATGGAGAAGGAAAAAGACATACAGCATTCGTTTTTTTATTTCAGCATATTATGTGGGTACAAATGTTAAGGTTACATATATTGCCCTTGCCCCCCCTCTTGAGTCAGAGCTTCAAGCGTGACCATCCCCCAGAAGGTGCACATCACACTCATTATGTATGTATATACCTGTCCCCTCCTCCCTCCTCCCACCTGCCTAACATCTGATAAATGTTATTCCTATATGTCCACTTAGGTGCTCATCAAAAAAAAAAAAATAAATAAATAAAAAAAGAGAGACTAGATTTCATGTTAAAGCGTTCTTACCATAAAAAAAAAAAAAAAAGAAAAGAAAAGAAAACAAGGAAATTTTTGGAGGTGATAGATATGTCTATTACCTTGATTATGGTAATGGCTTCACAGGTGTATATATATATGTCCAGACTCATCAAATTATGCATATTAAATATGTGTAATATTTGTGTATTAATTATACCTCAGTAAAGTTGTTTTTAAAAGTTCTGTTTTGCAGATAAAGAAATCATTTAAGCATAAAAAAAGACATACAGCATTCAATTCAATGAGACAAGAAAGATAAATAACATATGCCAAATAATAAAATTAAGAGAAAGGTGTTGAGTAGGTAAAAAAGATATCTGGGGCTCCCATGGAGAAGAGCTGCAGTTCAGGCCAGTTACCAAATCCTAGAATGGAGATCTAGAGGAGAAAGAGAGGAAGAGAGGGGGAGGAAGAGAGAGAGGGAGGGAGGAGAAGAGAGGGAAAGAGAAGGAAGAAGAGAATGGGAGGAGGTGGAGAAGGGTGTGAAAAAGGGAGAGGGCTGTTGAAAGAAAAGAATGAAAGAGAGAGGGGAGGAGGAGGGAGGCAGAGAGGGCAGGAGAGTGAGGAAGGAGGAGAGAGATAGGAAGAAGAAGAGGATGGAAAGAAGAGGGAGAGAGAGACGAAGGGAGAGGAAAAGAAAAAGGGGAGGGAAGAGAGGGGAAAGAGAGAGAGAGAAGAAGAAGGAGGAGGAGGAGGAGGAAGAAGAGGAAGAGGAGGGGGAAGAGGAGAAAGAAGAAGAAATAGAGAGGGTAGGAGAAGGAAGGACAGGGAGAAAGAGGAAGGGAGAGAGAAGAAGAGGTTTTGGAAACCTACTTGTGATCCAGTTAGATCTTGATTACACTCCACCAGCTGTATCCTTACCAACTAGCCAATGTAGGGCATAAGCAAATATGTAAAGTTCAGTTGAACAAGCTCCCTATTAGTGTTTAATTAGCAGCGTTGGAAGTGGACTGATATTTCAATCAGGATAAGTTTCTGCATCTGCTATTTGGAAGGCCTTGTCTTAGCTTATAACACCCAAATCTGTTTGATGCAATTGCATTTGAAAGGAAGATTTAGTAGCCATCAGTTGTGATGAGAAATATTGTTTCTTGTAGTCCTCTCAAACCTCAAATCCAAAATTTCATGCCATATTTAAGGAGGGCATTTTGTATAAAGATTTCAAATTCATGCTCACTCTTTTGTTAACTTTTGGCATTTTAACTTCCAGCTGCTAATAATCAAAGCTTTAGTAAAATCATGACAATTTTAAGGACTTTGTGATGTATGTTTTTCCCTGGTTAAGCACTCCTGGACTGAAATAATCAGGCTAGCTTCTGTAAGAAAAACGTTGTTTAATTTGAACCAACATACAGAGTCATGACTGAGTGCTACAACCTGGGGTCAAACTGACTGGCTTTGAATTCCAGCTTCACCATTTGTTGATTTATTGGAAGAGGGTGACTTTGGAAGGTGGAAAATGGAGGAATATAACTGAAATTTTTGCACAAGTCACTCCTCATGGATATAAAAAAAATGCCTTGAGTATATATTCCCAGGCTACAGGACTACCTGTTACATATGCTGATATGACATGCCTTTTAGTTTTTGTTTCATAAGCATAAGCACAGGACTAAATGATTTCTTGAACAGAGAAGCATAGGGGTTTTATAGTTATCAACCCATATCTTATTTATCGTATTTTAGCCCTCATGCTAGCACTGTTCATTTAAGTAGGAAAAGAATTCTTATCCTATATATCAACTTTATAGATTAAAAAAAAACACAAAAGCTCGAAGATATTATTACTTATGTCTCAGACAGACTTGCTCGAAGATATTATTACTTATGTCTCAGACAGACTTTCTGACTTCTGGTTCATATTGTAATATTATGTTGGGGATTTATGGACATATGGTGTTAAGCCTAAATCCTCCTATAATGACTAACAAGTTGCTTTACCTCTTACAATCTGTAAAAGAGAAGATATTACTTCAGAGGGTAAGAAATGGCAGGGGATAACATACAAAGTGCCTAGCATCTTGTCTGGCACATTTTAGGAAGATGAAAACAGCAGCTACTTTTAGTCCCAGAATATTGCCCTACCATTAACTAAAATATCATTTTTAACTATAAAATGTATTGTTATTTTTCCTAATCACTCTAATAATATGTTTTCATTGTAAAATATATATAAGATTCACACAAGAACAAATAAGAAAATTAAAATCACCCATAATTTTACTCTTCATATATATGCACTAACATTTTGGTGTTTGGGTGTACATCACTGTTTTCTCCCTAATATGCATGTATGTTACGGTAAACACACAGAGCTGGCTTCATGTGTGTGCAACCTGTGGAGTTCCACAAGACACAACATTTAGAAGGGCCCAGAGCTTGGTTTAATACCATGCTGTCAGCTTCTTGAAATCTTTAATAAGTTTTGTGTAAGGGGCCCCACATTTTTATTTTGCACTGGGCTTCATAAATTGTATAGCACTCATATTAAAATTCAAACAAAATTGGAATGATGCTTGGAATTAAAATTGGAACATATGCTATTCAGTAGCCCCTTGCCTTTTGCACATAATAAATTGTGTATATTTTCCCATGTCACAAAAGGTTTTTATAACATGATCTGCATGACTGCACAGTGTTCTATTGTACAGACCAATGAGGTCCCAATGTTTACAGTTTTGATTCTTAACACTACTATTGGCTTCAGTTTACCATAATCAATCATAAGTCCTGAAGGGACATAAAAGTACATTACTGAAAACAAACAATTACAAGATTTATGTAAAATATACTATCTAAGCAGGTTGTTATGTAAAATTAATTCTCACATTATGATTTCTGAAAAATGCTATCTTTCAAGCCACATCAAGAATCAACTTTACCTACTGAAAGGCATTACCTTTCTATGTTAGTGGAATTCTTGGACCAGCACTATTAAATGATGTGTTAGGAAATCTTACCTCCATTCATTTATGGTGGTAAGATTTTGCTTGCCTTTCCAAAGCACATACTAACTGTGGGAGGAGTAAAGAATTTATAACTGACTTAACAATTAAATCTAACATGAAGTACCCTACAAAGTGTCTAGTGTAATCCTTTATTCTGAGTAGAAACTCCTACGCTTGGTAATAAATCTGAAAAATGCAACTATATTAAAAAGTAGTTTTAAAAGGAGGATAAGTCTCTTTTTCCAATGTCTGAGTAGTATAAAATCATAAGAGAACACTTGACAAATGAGTCCAATAAAAGATTCTCTAACTGAGGCAAAGAGGTTGAAAAGGAATTTTGTAAATCAAAGGGAGCATTTCGCATTAGATTTCAAAATGAATGCTGGAGCCCTAAATTGATATTACAGTAAGAATGATGAGCCAAGCAAGGTTAAAAGGTGGTCACGTGAAAGAGGGAAGAGAATAGAATCTTGATTATAGTAAATTTAAAATTGGCCTGACTAGAAATGGTAAGTTTAGCAGAAAGGCAACGAAAATCACACTGGAACTTGGTGTAGCTCTCAGAAGGTAAATTCAATGAATAATAACAGCCAATTTCATGGCTTTGAGAGCTCACAGAATCATCAGATATAAATATGTAGTTCCTTTAAAAAGCCATGCTTTCTATGCAGCTTTGATTTTGAGAATCTCTTTATAGATTCAGTTAAGCCAGTTCTATTAATTTATTGTAAATGTGATTAATTTTCAGTAATGTGCCCTTATGTCCCTTTAAGAATCTTGCTAAAGTGAACCAAATAATAGCATCAAGTATCCAGACTGTGAATATTGGGGTCCCATTGGACATCATTTAATAGTGCTTGTCTAATAATTCTACTAAAATAGAAAGATAATGCTTTTCTTACCACTCAGACTAGTAGGTAATGTGGACCCTTGATGCAGTTTATAAAATATAGCATTTTTGAGAATCTGTCATATGAGAATTAATTTTATATAACTAACTGCTTAGATAATGAATTTTAAATATGTAAATGCATTTTTTACACATTTCTATATTATTGCTGCTGAATTTTTTTTATTTCAGCAGTTATAGGGGTACAAATTTTAAGGATTCAAATAATGCCATTGCCTCCCCTCCCCAACAAGTCTGAGGTTCAAGCGTGACCATCCCCCAGACGGTGCACATCTCACTGATTATGTATGTATACACCCACCCCTCCTCCCCCCTCCCATCTGCCCAATACCCAATTAATGTAGTCCCTATGTGTCCATTTAGGTGCTGATCAGTTATACCAATTTGCTGGTGAGTATATATGGTGCTTGTTTTTCCATTCTTGGAAAACTTCACTTAGTATTATGGGTTCCAGCTCTAACCAGGAAAATACAGAGGAGCTATATTGCCATTGTTTCCTAGAGCTGAATAGTACTCCATGGTATACATTTACCACATTATATTAATCCACTCATGTATTGACGGGGACTTGGGTTGTTTCCACAGCTTTGCGATTGTGAATTGTGCTGCTATAAACATTCGAATGCAGGCATCTTTTTTGTAGAATGTCATTGGATCTTTTGGGTAGGTGCCCAGTAATGGGATTGCTGAATTAAATAGTAGATCTACCTGTATCGCTTTAAGGTATCTCTATATTGCTTTCCACAGTGGTTGAACTAGTTTGCAGTCCTACCAGCAGTGTAGGAGTGTTCCTATCTCTCTGCATCCATGCCAACATCTATTGCTTTGGGACTTTTTGATAAAGGCCATTCTTACTGGAAATAAGTGATATCTCATTGCAGTTTTGATTTGTATTTCCCTGATGATTAGAGATGTTGAGCATTTTTTCATATGTTTGTTAGCCATTATTCTGTTTTCTTTAGAAAAGTTTCTGTTCATGTTCTTTGCCCACTTTTTGATAGGGTTGTTGGATTTTTTCTTGCTGATTTTCGTGAGTTCTAAGTAGATTCTAGTTATCAGCCCCTTATCAGATGTGTAAGAATTTATGAAGAAGAACCCAAAGGCAATCTCAGCAGCAACAAAAATAAATAAATGGGACATTATCAAACTAAAAAGCTTCTGCACAGCCAAAGAAATAGTCATGAAAGCAAACAGACAACCTATAGGATGGGAGAAAATTTTCGCTGGTGACTTTTTGCTTAACTGAGCTATAAAACTCCTGTTTTATATCCATATAATTTAGCATATCACAGTAACTGTGTGTATGTATGTGTGTGTGTATGAGACTACTCTGGCTGACAGTAGTGCAGTGTACTAGATTCTTGCTTCTCTAAGTGTATCTACGTCACCTAAGAGCTTGTTAGGAAGGCTGAAGCTCAGGCTCCACCTCAGACGTGCTGTATCGGAATCTGCATTTTAAGGAAATCTGCAGATGATTTCTATGCAAATTAAGGAATGATCAGCACTAGTTCAAAACACTGAATTCATAGCACTGTATTGATGTAATTAGAAAAGGTCTGTGGTAATTGTGTAACTTTGAATCTGTGTGTCCCCTCCAGTTTGAAAGGGAAAATGACAAATTTCATTAGCCATTCTTACATCCCTAGATGACAAGGAATCAGCCAGCTCAGTGTTTATCAGAGTGCCTTACATAACCCATGCTTTTCCATCTCCACTGGGCCAATGAAATTACGTTCTTGTTAAGATATCTGGGAGAAAGTGAGAAACACTTGAAAACATCACTGTTGAGTCTATTAGAGAAAAAAATGAAATTTATTTTTCTTATTTCAAAATAGTAAGGGGATACAATTGTTTTTGTTACATGGAATACTTTTGTAATGCTTGAGTAAGGGCTATAAGTTTGTTTACTACCCAAATAGTGTTCATAGTACCCATTAGGTAGGTTTTAGCCCATCCCTTCCTTCCCTATCCTACCGCTCCCTGCTTGATTTCCAATGACTTTTAGTACCTTCTGTGCACATGTGTGCCCATTGGTTAGTTCCGATTTATTAAACAGTAATTGTGGTGTTTAACTTTCTATCCTTGAGATACTTCCTTTAGGTTAATGTCCTCCAATTCCATTCAAACTGCTGCAAAATGCATTCATTCATCCTTTTTTATGGCTGAGTAGTACTTCATGGTGTACCTATACTACTATTTGTTAACTCACTCATGAAATGTGGGCACTTGGGTTGATTCTAGATCTTTGAAATGGTGAATTGTGCTGAAATACATCTGTGTGCAGGTATCCTTTTGTTCAAATGACTTCTTTTCCTTTGGGTATATTCCCAGTAGTGGGATTGCTGGATCCTACTGGAATGGTAGGTCTACTTTAAGTTCTTTGAGATATTCCCATACTGATTCCCATAGAGGTTGTATTAATTTGCAGAACCACCAACAGTATACAAGTATTCCTTCTCTCTGCATACATGCCAGCATCTGTTGTTTTCGGGCTTTTTAATAAAAGTCATTTTAACAGGGGTAAGTTGATATCTCATTGTGGTTTTAATTTGCATTTCCCTGATTATTAGTGATGTTGAGCATTTTTTCATATGTTTCTTGGCCATTTGTCTATCTTCTTTTGAAAAGCTTCTGTTCATGTTTTTTGCCAACTTTTTAATGGAGTTGTTTTTACTTGCTTATTTGTTTGAATTCTTTGAAGATTATGAACATTAGCCCTTAATTGGATGTTAAGTTTGCCAGTATTTTCTACCATTCTATAGGTTGTCTATTTGCTCTGTTGATTATTTCCTTAGCTCTGCAGAAGCTTTTTAATTTAATCAAATCTCATTTATTTATTTTTGTTGTTGCCATTATTGTCATTGGGGCCTTATTCATAAATTCTTTGCCTAGGCTGATATTTACCAGAGTTTTTCTTACATTTTCTTATAGGATTCTTATGTATTCATGCCTTATGTTTAAGTGTTTAATGTCTTGGCTATTGTAAGTAATAGCCAAGACATAAAAGACTTAAATGTAGGGGAGATATTGGTCAATGAGTACAAAGATTCAGTTAGATAGGAGGAATAAGTTCTGGTATTCTATCGTACAGCATGGTGACTATAATTAATAATAACGTATTGCATATTTCAAAACAGCTAAAAGAGAGGATTTTAAATGTTCTCATCACAAAGAAATGATAAATATTTGAGGCAATAGAATGCCAAGAAATATAAGTATTTTATCCATATTGAATTAATTTTTTGTGGGTTGTGTAAGATAAGGTTCCTCTTTCATTCTTCTGCATTTTGCTATCCAATTTTCCCACCACCATTCACTGAATAGAGCTTCTTTTCCCCAGTAGACCTTGTTGTCTGCTTTGTCAAGGATAAGTCAGCTCTAGGTAGATGGTTTTATATCTGGATTCTCTATTCTCTTCCATTGTTCTATGACTGTTTTTTACCATTACCATGCTGTTTGGTTACTATAGCCTTGTAGTATAGTTTGAAGTCTAGTAATGTGATGTCTCTAGGTTTGTTCTGTTTGCTTAAGATTGCTTTCGTTATTTGTACTCCTTTCTGGTTCCAAGTGAAAGATAGAATTATTTTTTATAGATCTGTGAAAAATGACATTGGTATTTTGATTAGGATTATATTGAATCTGTAAATCTCTTTGGGTAGTATGGACATTTTAGCAATGTTGATACTACTGATGCATGAGCATAATATGTTTTTCCATTTGTTTATGTAATCTGTGATTTCTATTCTCAGTGTTTTTTAGTTCTCCTTGTAAAGATCTTTCACCTTCTTGGTTAAATATATTTCTAGATATTTTATTTTCTTTGTAGCTATTGTGAAAGGTATTGAGTCTTTGTTTTGACCCTTAGCTTGACTTTATTGACACATAGAAATGCTACTGATTTGTGTACATTGATTTTCTATCCTGAAACTTTGCTGAATTTATATATCAATTCCAGGAGTCAATTGGTGGACTCTTTGGGGTTTTCTAGATACAAGAACATTATGTCAATGAATAGAAATAGTTTGACCTCCTCTTTCGTGATTTGGATGCTCTTTATTTCTTTCTATTACCTGATTACTCTAGCTTGTACTTCCAGCACTATGTTGTATAAAATTGGTGACAGCGGGCACCCTTGTCTTGTTCTAGTTCTTAGTGGGAATATTTTCAACTTTTCCCCATTCAGAATGATGTTGGCTCTGGGTTTGTCATATATGGCTTTTATAATTCTGAGATATGTTCATTCTATGCCTAGTTCATTGAGGGTTTTTATCATGAAATGGTGATGAATTTTGCCAAGTGCTTTTTCTGTATCTATTGAGATGATCATATGGTCTTTATTTTACCTTGTGCTTATGTGGTGAATCATGCTTATTGATCTACATATGTTGAAACATCCTTGCATCCCTGGGATGGGCCCATTGGTGTTAGTGGATTACTATTTTGATGTGCTGTTGAATTTGGTTTGCTAGTATTTTATTGAGGATTTTTGCATCTATATTCATAAGGGATATTTTTCTGTAGTTTTTTTTGTTGTTGTTGTTTGGTTGTTGTTGTTGTTGTTGTTTCCTTTCCTGGCTTTTAATGAAGGTGATACTGGCATCGTAGAATTATCTGTGGAGGATTAGCTCCATCTAAATGTTATGGAATAATTTTTCATAGTATGGGTAACACCTCTTCTTTGTAAGTCTGATAGAATTCTACTGTAAATCCATAGAATCTGGGGGGTTTTTGTTGTTTGTTTTTATTGGGAGATTTTGATTACTGTTTCCATCCACCTGCTCGTTATTGATCTGTTCAGGAGTCCCATTTCTTCCTGATTCATTCTTGGGAGGTTGTGTGTTTCCAGGAATTTGTCCATTTCCTCTACATTTTCTGGTTTATGTATGTAGAGATTTTCATAGTATACATGGATAATGTTTTGCATTTCTGTGGTATCATTTGTAATATCTGCTTTTTCATTTCTCATTGAGCTTATTTATGTCATTTCTCTTCTATTCCTGGTTAATCTAAAAAGATGTCTATCAGTTTTGTTTATTTTTCAAAGCACCAGCTTTTTGTTTCATTGACCTTTTTTATTTTGTTGTTTGTTTTCCATTGCATTTAGTTTTGCTCTGATCTTTATTATTTCTTTTCTTCTGCTGGCCTTGGGATTGTTTTACAGTTCCTTTTCTAGTTCCTTGAGATATTATATTAAGTTTTAGTTTTCAATCTTTCTGTCATTTTGATATGAACATTAAGGCTATGAATATTCCCTTTAGGAATGCTTTTGCTGGATCTCATAAATATTGATGGCTTGTGATCCTTTTTCATTTAGTTCAAGGAATCTTTTCATTTATATCTTAATTTCATTATTGACCCAATAATTGTTCACCAGCATGTTGTTTAATTTCTATAAATTAGTGTAGATTTGAGTGTTTCTCATTGAATTGATTTCTAGTTTTATTTGACTGTGGTCTATGAAGATACTTGGTATGATTTTGATTTTGTTAAATTTGTTGAAACATGTTTTGTGGCCTAAGATATGATCAATCTTGTATCATGGGTTGATGAGAAAAATGTATATTCAGTAGTTTCTGGGTGAAATATTTTATAAATGTCTTCTAGCTCCATTTCTTTAATGGTCCCTTTGAAGTCCAGTATTAATTTATATTCTGCTTTGATGATTTGTCCATCTCTGACAATGGGGTGTTTAAGTTACTGGTAATTATGATACTACTCTTTATTTCTTTGCTTTGTTTTAGTAGAATTTGTTTTATGTATCTGGGAGTTCCTGTGTTGGGTACATATACATTTAGGATTGTTATCTCTTCCTATTGAATTGCTACCTTTACCATTATATTATGACTATTTTGATTTTTTTTTTTTTACCATTGGTAGTTTAAAGTCAATTTTATCTAATATGAGAATGGCTACAACTGCTTTCTGTTCATTTCCAATTGTGTGTAATATTTTTTCCAACTTTTCACATTGAGCCTTTGTGTGTGCTTGTGGTTTAGATGTGTCTCCTGGAGACAGATAATACTTGGGTTGCATTTTTTCATCCCCTCAGCCAGCCTATGTTTTGGAGTGGCACATTTAAACCATTTATATTGAGAGATAGATTGACATATGGGATGCTGTTGCATTCATCATATTGGGTAGTACCTTATTGCTTTGTTTGCCCTTTTTTCCTATTGTTTTATATGAGTTGTGAGTGTCATCTTTGGGGGAGGTGATTTTACACTGGTGGGTATCTATTATACTGATTTGTGTGTGATGCATTTCTGAGTATTTTCTGCAGGGAAGGTCTGGTCATGACAAAATTCTAGGCTAGCAGTTTTTTGGTTTTTTTTATTTTTGTTTTTGTTTTTGAAAAGATTGACAATGCGGCCCCACTGCCTTCTGGCTTGTAAGGCTTACACTGAGAAGTCTGCTGTTAGCCTGATGGGTTTCACTTCTTAGGTTATTTGTTGCTATTGTCTTGGTGTTTGTAGAATTTTCTCCTTTTAATTTGACTTTGGCCTGGTTGATTTCTATCTCTCTTGGAGATGTTGTATTTGCTATGAATATTCCAGTGTTTGATGACCATCTTATAACAGGATATCTGAATCTCTGGTGATACCAGGGAATTTTCATTAATAATTCCCTTGAATAGATTTTCCATGCTTTTAGCCTTTTTTCTCCCTCAGGGATACGTATAATTCCTGTGCTATTTTGCTTTGCATAGTCCCATATCTCTCCAAGTGATTGATCAGCCTTTTTTATTCTTTTCTCTGCCTCTTTAAATGACTGGGTTAGCTGAGAGCCTTGTCTTTAAGCTCTGAGATTCTTTCTTCTTCTTGAATGAATCTGTTGCTGAAGCTTTTTGTTGTATTTCAAAATTTCCTAAATCACTGTCTTATTTATTTAAGTTCTATTATATCCTTTCCTATGTTGTTTAGCTCTTTAGTGACTTTTTCATTACTTTACTGAAGTATTTTTGGCTTCTTAGTTTTTGTTTCCAACTTTCTCTTCAACTCTATTCATCTTATTTGCCTTATATATTCTGAATTTAATTTCTGCCATTTTGGCAATTTCCTTGTGGTTGGAGTTCACTAGTGTATCTCCATTGTGATCGCTCAGGAGTGTCAAACTGCTTTGCTTTCTAATTCCAGGGAATTCCTTGCTGGGAACTCTCCTGCTTAATTAGAATAAGGGGATGTTCCTAGATAGCACATTTTTCCTACTCTGGAATGTTGATGTGGTAGGGGAGGGGTATGTGTACTAAAATCCTTTAATACAGCTGTTTTGATTGTCCTGTTCACTTCTGATGGCCTCTGTTCAAGCCTGCACTGGCTGATCTTTGTCCTGCATATTGGGTTGTTCCCCAGATAGTTGTAGGATGTTTCAGTTGGGAGCTAGGTGAGATAATGCCACAGAGGTTGGCATTATTGGGATTGCTCTGCCCAGGGTATCCCCACAGAGATAACAGTGGCAGCTGGGTGAGGATATCTATTCAGTGGTCATGGGTTCCTAGGCTGTGGGCATTTGCTTGAACCAGGTCACAGTGTAATGGTGGCTCAACAGTGGGGAGTCTCTGGCAGGGTGTTGGACCTTGGAGTAGTTCTGCTGACCCCACAGCAGTGGTGAAAACTCAAGAGTAGTATCTTGGTATCAGAGGCAGCACTTGAATCTTGGAGGTGGTATCCCAGGCCAGGCAGGGGACAGAGCATTTGGCTCTATCAGGAGAGCCTCAGAGAGGGGACTGTGACAGATCCAGAATCAGGGCTTCTGAGCAGGGCCTCAGAGCCAGAAGCAGGGCCATATAGGCAATAGGCTGTTCTGGCCTGCAGGCCAGAGGCAGGGCCACGCAAGCAGTGGGTTGATCAGACTTCAAGGGCAGTGACAGGGCTGAGAAGGTGATGGGTGCTTCTAACCTGGGTACAGAGGGAGGACTATGGAGGCAGCTGGCTATTCTGCAGGCTCATGGACACTGGATGTCAGGTCACATGGGTAGGGGTTGGTTCCAGTGGCTCTGAGACCACAAAACCCTGGTCCAGCCCCGGAACTGCTGAATCAGCTGCCTAAAGCTTCCCAGGTAGGAGCCTGTAGTGCTCTAGGCAACTCCTCCACTCGGGTCCAGCTGCCCTTGAGGGAAGGGGTGCTTGGCTTCCAGTCACAAGGTACAGCTCAGAGGAGCTTTCCTTTTGTCTGCTACCTCCCCAGCCTGGTGGGTTAGATATGAAAGGTACTGTTGCAAAGCTGAGTCTTGTGCTGGCCTGGTGCTGTGTACTTGAGAGCACAGGATGGCATCAGCTGCAGAAACTCAGGATTGGCTGCTGACAGATCCTTAGTGCACCTGTTGTCTGGTGCAGTGACTCTGCACGGACTCTAGGCAGCTCCCAGGTCCATCCAGACAGAGGCCTGTGACAGTGGAGAAAGCCCTCTCACAAATCGGCCACAGTACCTGTGGGGTGAGCATGGTACCCCAGTGCTCTATCCTCCTAATCTTCCCCACACGTAGATGCCGCCTCACAGATCTCTGCCCCATAAATCATGTGGAATGTATCACACTGTCACCTTCTTTTTCACCCTGAGTGCCCCGTGTTGCTTCTCTGTGATTTCACAATATTTCTTCTGAGAAGAGCTATCTGTAGGTAGGCATCTGCCCACAGTTTATACTCCTATCCTTGAAAGCAGTGTGCTGGTAGGCTGCATCTACTTCACTATCTTCCCCAAATTAATTTAACATGACTAAATTTTAGTGAGGCTATGCTGGTATGCATATTTTCATTGGCTTATTTAAATTATGTCCAAATTAATGACATATGGTATATGTGACATAATAGACCAGTTAACATATTTTCTGTATTGTTTTGTTCTTTGTATTGGTGCACTATGGAATATTTAGAAAATTCAAAAATGTATAGAAGAAAATTAAAATTATAAATTTACTCTGAGAGGTAACCAGTATTAGCATTTTCCTTTCTAAGAAGGTTCAAGTCTTTGCCCTCTTTCAATTAAGGTAATAGAATACCTTTACCTGCCAGAATTTAGACAGTGATGAATGAAATAGATATGGCACCTGCCTTCATAAAACTTACAGTTTAGTTGGGAGAGACAAATCACAAATGAAGCAATTTTTAAAATAATTGTTCACAGATTAAGTGAAATGATGGTAAGGGTCAGAGAGCTTTGAGAGAGAATAATGGATAGGTAGGGGAATGGTGGTAATCTGACGGTCTTGAGACTTGAAGTTGAGCTGGATCTAATGCAGCATTGTGGACCAAAAGGGAACCAGAGTGAATAAGGGACTGGGGTTAAATACCCCACATGGGTTGTGAAAAACAAAGTTATGCAGCATAGTTATCTGGGCTCAGGTGTTCACTTTCCATTCAATGTAGAAAACCTGAGCCTGAAAAGAAATATAAAAACTAGTGTATAACATTCTCTCTTAGGTATGCTTTCATAGCTTAAGCTGTTCATGAGAGAAAAATCAAGAAAAAGATAACTTTCAGGGAATATGAGTTATAGTACAAAAATTCCTAAACAAACAAGCAAATAAATAAATAGATAGAAGTACAACTCCATGAAAAACAGTTTACAGACCAAGTACACTCAAGAAACTAGAGCCAACAGAGCAATTTAAAGGGATCTTAAAATAAATATGTTTACAAGTTACAGAGACAAGGAAAGAAATGACAAATTTTATGTTCATTTGAAAAGGAAGCTAAGAAGCATGTACAAATAGATATGAACAATAATTGAGTAGAAATCTCAGAGATTAAATGTAGTAATTGACATGAATCACAATAGTTGGGTTGAATATTATACTTGCACAACTGAACAAATCATTAATGGACTGGAAGAGAAAATAGAAAGTTTTCCCTGATCAAAAAAAAAAAAAAAAATAAGAAAAAAAATGGGAAGAAAATCAAAGAAGAGAATGAGAAGCTCTACCACAGGTTTTTAAAAGGAGAGTATAGAGAGAATGTCAAAGAGGAAATATTCAAAGAAATTAAATATTCAATGAGATTCCATTCAAAGAGAAAGAGGAAATATTCAAAGAGGATATTCTAGAAATGAGAACTTCAGAAATTCTACATAATGTCAATTTCCGTTTAAAAATATCTGTCCTTAAATACATTGTAATGGAACAATATAAATAGAAAGCATCAAGAGCATAAAGGGAAAATTTAACATACTAAGGAACAACCTTCTTTTCCCTTGAGATTAGTTTTCCCTTTGCTTTCATATTTGGAGCTTTTCCTTCCCTTGAATGTCCCAAGTATTTTCTGGGAGTCCAAGCACAAAAACAGCACAGAAACCATTTGATTGAAGATTTTTAAAGAAATTTTATTTATCCATGACACTCTTCATACCATGAGAGTTTTGCCACACCTAAGCCAGGTTTAAGAGAGGGACCCTTTCACAAAGTTGTTTTTTATTGTTGTTAAATATTATTGCTGAAATATTCAGCAATATTATTGCTGAAATACTATACATACCAATTTATCCAGTCTTACTCCAGCAGCTCTTCTCTTGCATTACAATGGCAAAACAATAGAATAAGAACATCCTGCTTCTATATTGCCTCACCAACTTTGTTCAATCATTTTACATTTCAACATGTACACCACCACCAATAAATTGACATTATACCTTGAAAATATCACATTATCTAAATTATCACATCAGAGGAGATAACACCTATCAGATATATTTGGCAAATAGCAAATTTAATCAAGTACGATTCACTGGAAATGAAATGAACAGGTAAGTCACTTTACAAACCTGTGGCTAGTGAAAAAATAATGAGAGTAGTGGACTGTCTTAGTTTGGGCTGTTATAACAAAATATCATGAACTGAGTGGCTTATAAACAACAGAACTTTATTCCTCACAGTTATAGAGGCTGAAAGTTGGAGATCAGGGTGCTGGCATGGTCAAGTTCTGGTGAGGTCTTTCTTCTGGGTTGCAGACTGCTGACTTCTTGTAACTTCACCTAGCAGAGAGTAAAGAGTGAAAGTAAGCTCTAGCTTGACTCTTACAAGGGCACTAATCCCATTCATGATGACTCAACCTTTATGACCTCATCTAACCCTAACCACCCCCAAAGGCCCCATCTCCTAATACCATCCCATTTGGGATTAGGGTTTCACTATATGAAATTTGGGGGAAAACATTCAGTCCATAACAAATACCAATGCAAAAATGTTCTTTTCTTAGATTGCTTTGATTAATATTAGATCTATGCAATATTATTATAGTCATATTCTTCAATACTATGATAGATTAAATATCTACCTACATTTTCTTCAGAGTTTACATGGCTTCATTATTTTACATTCAGCTCTTTAATCCATCTGAAATTTATGTTGGTATTTGATTTGAAGTGAGCATTTACTTAAGTGATTTCCAAAGAGTTATCTTTTCTTGACACTGTTTAAAGGAACATTTCTTCACTATTGATTTGTAATAATTAACTTTTAATGTGTTGAGTTAGTTTTATATAATAAAGTCTGTTTCAAGGCAATCTAGTTTATTCAATTTATCTGTTTATTCTTGTGTCAGTATCAAACTCTTTTAATGCCTTTGACTTACAGTTCATTTTAATATCTGGTTGAGTAAATCTTTCTGCAATATCTTTTTTATTTTCAGTTCTTAAAAATGTTTCCAGCTATTATAAGTATCAACTGTTTATTTTTCCAGAATAATATTAGAATATATATTTTTTAAAATTTTATTTGATTTCAAGATAACATGAAAGTATGAACATTTTGATTGCATTTTATATATTTGCCTCTCCCTAGCAAGTGTTAGAGGTATGCCCTTCCCCTCCATAATGGTCACCACATCCCTCAGATGTGAGTCTACCCCCCCAGCCCCCAAATCGCTGGTGAACACCACCACCATTTGAGCACCATAGTGTTAATCAGTCAGTACCAATTTGATGGCGAGTACACGTGGAGACCGTTTTTCTGATCTTGTGTCACCTCACTTTGGATAATGGGCTTAAGCTTAATCCAGGATAATATAAGCAGTGCTAGCTCACTGTCATTTCTTAGAATTGAGTAATAGTCCATTGTAACCATATACCAAATTTTAATAATACACTCATGAATTGACGGGCATTCGGGTTGTTTCCATGTCATTGTAATAGTGAATTGTGCTGCCATAAACATTCGGGTGCAGATGTCTTTATAATAGAATGTCTTATGCTCACATAACTCCTGGAAGAATATAATTTTAATTTGATTTTTCCTATGATATTTTGATTTCAATTACATTTTAAACTATGAATTAATTATATAAGAATGAATATATTTATAATATTTAATATTATTATCCAAGAAATCATTAAAATTCTCAATTGATTCCCAGTTATTATAATATTTTCTAAAGAATCTTATGTATATAATTTTTCATTTTCTTTATTTAGGTCCAATGGATTTTTTAGGGTATTTCTACATATTTAATGTCTTCCGTTTCTATTATGAATATAATTCTCTGTATAATTAGTCACATTCTCATTTTATCTTCTAATTGATTATTGCCTTGAGCCCTGAAATTTTAAACTAAGAATGCTCTAAAACTCTTATTTGATTTCATTTTATTATCCTTCAGTTGTTTCTGGTGTATATTCCAGGTAGATCATTAGATCATCTTGTACTTTTAACATTTTTTGTTTGCCAGTTCTGTTATTCAGAGCATAACAGTTCATGGCTGTTACTTCTTCATGGTGGAATATAACTATCTATATTTATCTATGAATGATATCTTGACTTGGCAAAGAAGACTTAGGTCACAGCCTTTTCCCCTCAGAACTCTGTAGACATTGCTTCACTTTCTTCCAGTGCTCAATATTGCAAAGCAGAGGTCTGATACCAGACTAGTTTTGTTCCTTTGTAAGTTTCCTGATTTTTCTGCAGAGATATATATAGGACATTTTGTCCATGCAATTCAAAAATATCACCAGGATAAATCTAGATGTTTTTTTCTCTTTTCACTAACTTTAACTGAAAAGACAACAAACATTTTTGATCAGTGGATTCTTTTCTCAGCTCAGGAAAATTTTCTTCTATTATGCCTTTAGTTATTGTTTCAGCTTCATTTATTTTGGTTTCTTTCTCAGGGTAGCAAATTACCTGCAAATCAAATCTTTACTTCTCCTATCCCTCATCTTTCATCATTTCTTTCCCTTTGTCCTTGTCCTCTATAGCTTGGGGAAAACATGCTTAGAGAATTCAGGGTCTGACAAAGAGTAAGCAATCAGTAAATGATAACTGTATAATTATTATTATATTAATTATCCTCATTTCCCTAGCTTTTATTCAGTGGATCGAGGTATTACAAAGTTTCATTGATGTGAGACTTTAGAATTTACAAAGCATTTTAGAACCATGGTTTCATTTTATCTTTATAGCAACACTTAGAAGTGATGATATTATTGTTCTTGTTTTATAGATGGAGAAACTGATGCTCAGAAAGCTTAGATAATTTGAGATTACACAATTGGGTAGTGATAGATATAAGAACAGAGATGTCATTCTGAGGGGTGCCCAATTCATTCCTCGTTCCTCTCTTGGACAGTATTGATCTCTGGTTGTTATAAAACCCTGTAAAGAAAGCATTAGCAATAGAGAAGATGGCAGATGAGAAACACCACCAGATGAGGGTCGGCAGGAGGAGTACCTGAGACCATGGGGAGACTCCACGGGAGGAGGTCGCGAAGGAGACTGAAAGCTGGGAACCCTGGAGCAGCCTGGAGACCAGCGGGAAGCGTAGGTGGATCTGCCATTTCCCCTCCCCTGCATCCTGGACTGCTGGTGGGCTCCCCAGCAAGCGGAGGGACCTGTGGACACCAGCCCAGCGACAACCGCTGCCAGTGAGCGGTAAGCCAGTAGCGGACGTGGAACAAGGCTCCCAACTCCCTCGGGGCACCTCTGTGTGCACAGACCCGAGCCGCGCGGAAGATGCCATACTGCCTCCTCCTCCCCTCCCCCGACCCTACCCGCGGCTGCCCAGAGAGACAGAGAGACAATATAGCTACCACCCAGAGGCACCTCCAGGGAACGGGACCTTCCCTTTTGGGGCCCTACAGCTGACTAAGGGGAACTTAGACTGTGAGCTCTCTGCCCGCCAGCCCTCCCGGGTGCTGCTGGCACGGTGATCCCAGGAAAACGGGGCAGAGCCTGAGGTTGAGAGACATAGACCTGGCTTGGGCTCCCTGTAGGTGAATTGGGACAGGCAATCATCTCCCTGGTGGGGACAAAGTTTGAACTCTGGGACCCAGAGGTCAGACCTGCAGACCACATCCTGTGCACCGAGGCCTCGTATTGCCAGGGGCACACAAGGGATATACGTGAACAGCCTGCGGAGGTGTGTGTGCCTTCAGGGGCACATCAGCGTACTAGAGGGCAAACTTCCCCCCAAAGGGAGGCCGTGCGCCCAGACCAGGTGGCGTTCTTGTGCAGGGAAACTTCCCGCCGGCATCACAGCCAGGGGAGGCCTGGTGGTGTGTGGTCTGGTCTGCTGACAGAGGCCCACGAGTAGCTGCGGACTTGGGGACAGTGGAAACAGGCCAGGCCTGCTCCAGACTGCGGGTCTCGGACAGCCCCACCCCACACACAGACTCTCTGAGTGAGCAGGGCAATTCCAGCCTGTCCCTGTCAGCTTTGCCTGGAAGCAGAGAACAGAACTTTGACACCTGCTGATGACATTGGTGGTGCCTGAGGGCGGGCTTACCCAACTAGCTCCGCCCAGACTCTCTCCTAGACAAGCCCTCACTGAAGGGGAGAGAAGGACACACCTGGAAGTCCCAGGGACCCACCCACCACCTGAGGCACTAGACTTCTCTCTTCAGGAACAAGAGCTGATAACAGGACACAAAAACAACAGCATAGCCTGTTCCTCCAAACAAGCGCCACCTACTGACAGGGAGAACATCCTGCACACCCTTTTCATGACACCTACTGACACATTATACAGGGAGTGGTCGAATCTCACCCACAGACACCATCTACCAGCTCAGAAACTAAATAAGGCGTGTGAATACCCAAACAAAAACCTAAAGAAAACAGAAACAACTGATTGACATGGGAAGAAATCAGCGAAGGAACTCAGGAAATATGAAGAACCAATCGGAAAACACACACCCAAAGAGGAGTCCCAGCCCCCTAGAAACAGACACCAACCAAAATCAGGCAACCAAAATGACAGAAGAGGAATTTCGTATGTGGATCATAAGAACACTCACTGACCTGCAAGAACAACTCAATAACCAGCACAAAGAAACCACAAAAAGCCTCCAGGATCTAGAAAAAAAGTTCACTAAAGAAATAGACACAATGAAGAAAAGTGTTACTGAACTCCTGGAAATGAAGAATCAAGTCAGGGAACTACAAAATACAGTGGAAAGTCTCAAGAACAGGGTAGATCAAACAGAAGAAAGAATCTCATATATTGAAGTTAACACCCTCCAATTCAATAAATCAGTCACAGAAATAGAGCAGAGAAACAAGAGAAAAGGGCAAAGCCTACAAGAGCTGGGGGATTATGTGAAGAAACCTAATGTGAGGATCATAGGGTTACCAGAAGGGGAAGAAGACAACACTCACGGGTTGGACAAGCTATTTGAAGATATAATAGAGGAAAATTTCCCAGGCCTTGCTAATAATCTCAATATACAAGTTCAAGAAGCTCAGAGGACCCCTGGGAGATTCAATGCAAACAGGAAGACGTCATGACATGCAGTCATCAGACTGACCAAAATATCAACTAAAGAGGCCCTTCTAAGAGCTGTAAGACGAAAGAAGCAAATAACTTACAAGAGAAAGCCAATTCGAATAACATCAGACTTCTCTAATGAGACTTTACAAGCAAGGAGAGACTGGGGCCCCGTTCTCACTCTTCTGAAACAAAACAATGCCCAGCCTAGAATCTTATTCCCTGCAAAACTAAGCTTCGTATATGAAGGAGAAATAAATCAGTCTCAGACAAGCAAAGGCTCAGAGAATTCACCAAGACAAGACCAGCCCTACAAGAAGTACTCAAAACAGCATTATGCATGGAACACCATAAAAATAACCCACGGATATAAAAAGAACCAAAACCCAAAGATTAAAGGCCAGATACTACAATCGCTCAAGACGGAAATCATAGCAACAACATCCAACCCAACAGAATGAACAGTAATCTACCTAGCTATCAGTTCTCTTAATATATGTGAATGGCTTAAACTCTCCACTCAAGAGACATAGGCTGGCTGAATGGATAAGACAATACAGGCCAAGTATATGCTGTCTTCAGGAAACACATCTAACCTGCAAGGATGCATATAGACTAAAAATAAAACGTTGGAGATCAGTATTCCAAGCAAGTGGAAGCCAAAAGAAGGCTGGCGTGGCAATTCTATTTTCAGACGATTTAGTTTTTTAACCAATAAAAGTAGTGAAAGACAAAGAGGGTCATTATATAATGGAGAAGGGCACAGTTCAACAAGAAGAGATAAGAATTTTAAATATATATGCACCCAAATTAGGTGCACCCAGATTCAGAAAGCAAACCTTACTGGAGCTAAGCAATTGATTTAATAGCAACTCCATAATCACCGGAGATTTCAATACCCAACTGACGGCACAATACAGATCCTCCAAACAGAAAATTAATAAAGAAATAATGGACTTAAACAAAACTCTAGAACAATTGGGTCTAACTAACATTTACAGAACATTCTACCCAAAATCCACTGAATATACGTTCTTCTCATCAGCACACGGGACATTCTTTAAGATTGACCATATCCTAGGACACAAAGTAAACCTCAAGAAATTTAAAAAATAGAAATCATACCATGTATCTTCTCAGATCACAATGGAATAAAAGTAGAAATCAACCGTAACAGCAACTCACATTTCTACACAAAAACATGGAAATTAAACAACCTCCTACTAAATGATTACTTCATAAATGAAGAAATCAAGATGGAAATAAAAAAAATTCTATGAAGAAAATGACAATGGAGATACAAGTTATCAAATCCTCTGGGACACAACTAAAGCAGTTCTGAGAGGAAAGTTTATCTCCATGAATGCCTATTACCAAAAGTCAAAAAGATCACAAATAGACAATCTAATGAAACGACTCAAAGAGCTGGAATAAGAAGAACCGAGCAGCCCCAAACAGCGCAGAAGAAGTGAAATCAACAAGATAAAATCAGAACTAAACGAAATCGAAAACAGGGAAGCTATTCAGGAGATTAATAAAACAAAAAGTTGGTTCTTTGAAAAAATTAACAAAATTGATACACCACTGGCTAAGCGAACGAAAAGCAGCAAAGAGAAATCTCTAATAAGCTCCATTAGGAACAAAAAGGAGCTATCACAACAGATTCCAAAGAGATACAAGATATAATTTATGCGTACTACAAAAATTTTTATTCACACAAATCGGAAAATGTGGAGGAAATGGACAAATTTCTAGAAACACACAGCCTCCCTAGGCTCAACCAGGAAGAAATAGATTCCCTTAACAGACCAATCTCAACATCTGAAATAGAAACAGCAATTAAAAATCTCCCTAAAAAGAAAAGTTCCGGTCCAGATGTCTTCACACCCGAATTTTACCACACTTACAAAGAAGAATTAGCACCTATCTTGCAGGAACTATTCCACAACATCGAGAAGAACGGAAACCTCTCCGTCACCTTTTATGAAGTGAATATTACTCTGATACCAAAACCAGGAAAGGATGAAACAAACAAAGAAAACTACAGACCAATATCCCTAATGAATATAGATGCAAAAATTTTCAACAAAATCTTAGCTAACCGAATCCAGACGCTTATCAAAAAAATAATCCATCACAACCAAGTGGGCTTCATCCCAGGGATGCAAGGATGGTTCAAAATATGTAAATCTATAAATGCAATTCACCACATAAACAGAAGTAAAAACAAAGACCACATGATTCTTTCAATAGATGCAGAAAAAGTTTTTGACAAAATTCAACACCCTTTCATGATACGAACACTTAAGAAAATAGGCATAGAAGGGACATACCTAAAAATGATACAAGCCATATATTACAGACCCATAGCCAACATCATACTGAATGGGGAAAAATTGAAAGCATTCCCACTTAGAACTGGAACCAGACAAGGCTGCCCATTATCTCCACTTCTATTCAACATAGTGCTGGAAGTCCTGGCTACAGCAATCAGACAGGAAAGTGGAATTAAAGGTATCCAAATAGGGGCAGAAGAGATCAAACTTTCACTGTTTGCTGATGATATGATATTATATTTAGAAAATCCCAAAGATTCAACCAAGAAACTCCTG